>CABEEJ010009285.1:0-19376 GCA_901482245.1 Timema douglasi
ACATACATACATACATACATACATACATACATACATACATACATACATACATACATACATACATACATACATACACACACACATATATACACACACACATACATACATACATACATACATACATACATACATACACACACACACATACATACATATATACATACACACATACATACACACACATACATACACACATACATACACACACACATACATACATATATACATACACACATACATACACACATACATACACACATACATACATACACACATACATACATACATACATACACACGTACATACATACACACATACATACATACATACATACACACATACATACATACATACATACATACATACATACATACATACATGTAAATTCTTCCTTCACACATCTTGTACAAGTAGCCTTTATCAAGTATTCACATAATTTTTCTCAATAGATAAAATTACATGAGTTAGGTCACATTTTAAATCGGACGCTATAGATCATTTAATTCGCACTACTTGAAAGTATTTGCTTGTAATTATGGGGAATGTCAGGCCTCCGCCGTGGTTCGGATCCCACGTTAAACTGTAGGTCCTCCATTTCATCTCATAATAAGCCTACCATTACGCATTAGCGTAAGTGCGTATAACCCGAACGGGTAGTAAGACGCGGTGCTAATAATAATAATTTAAGTGCCCTTAAAAAATAAATAGGGTTGAATTGTTTTTAGGTTTATTAAATTAATACTGGAACATGCACGGTATATAACACTTTCGAGAAACAGCAGCAGGCCATTTAGACAAATGAATAAGTAGAAATATCCGCAACTGTGAAGGTTTTCTTGATGACAGCAAATCACCACCATGCTAGGAGTACCTCTTCCCTGTGCAAGAGGACTAATCCGTTGAGTCGGACTGGTTTGTAATATGGAGGGTGGCGTGCTGTGAATCGTACATCTGTCACCGGGGGGTTCTTCTCTCGTAGCTGGACACTGAACACGTCAACATTCTCACGTTCAATGTTCAGAAGGTCCGACAGTCTGTGCCGCAGACGGTCCGTTTTACTTCGTTGATGTCTTTTAGTCTAGGATACAGAAAATAAATTATTTTATTAATATGAATATTTGCATTAGTATATGATTAAATGTACACTCCATTCATCCTTTAAGATACCGGCCCCGTGGTGTAGTGGTCATTGCACCTGGTTACGAGTCTAGGGGTCCCGGGTTCGATTCCTGGCTGGTACCTTGGGTGTATTTTCCGAAAGGGGAGCAACTCCAACCGTCACCAGGATTTGGCTAATTAGGCTAAGTGAGGTTTATGTTTCCACACCCTCATACTCATTATCCCCCTCATACTCTCTATCCCTCTCATACTATCCCCCTTATACTCTCTATCCCTCTCATACTATCTATCCCTCTCATACTATCTCCCTCATACTCTCTATTCCTCTCATACTATCTATCCCTCTCATACTATCCCCCTCACACTCACTATCACCATCACCTCATCTCATCGGGACATGGAAAGAGCCTCCACGGGGAGTATGTACATTCGGGCGTCCCCTGAGCGATGGTACAGGCTAATATTTCCACTAGTGGGCTACGATTGATGTAGACCAGACGCGATATATATGTATATATCCTGATGGGTAGCAGTACTACCTTGACAGATAACAGTATAGCCCTATCTTTTAAGATGTGTTTTAAGGTGCGGTCGAAGGGAACGCGAGTATTTTTTTACAGTTTTTACAGATATAAATATTTTGTTGTCCAAAATAAATCAAATATTTCTCCATTAGCAACGTAGAGTTTAGTTTTCTGCACATGCTAATATCAACAGATCTTGAATATCTGTCGAGTGTGTCCTGGAATTTTGTCGAAACTTTTTCTCTTTATTTAAAAAGTTTTGACAAAATCCCAGGACACCCTTGACATATGTATATTCAAGATGTGTTGCTATTAGCATGTGCAGAAAACTTAACTCTACGTTGCTAATAGAGATATATTTGATTTATTTTGGCCCAAAAAAATATAATGCTATAACAACTTTAAAATTACCCGCTCTTCCTTTAGCTGTATCTTAATATGGAGTCATTCAATCTTTTAAGGTGAATGGAGTGTATTTCTCTAAACATTTATCGTACCACACGTTTAAAATGTATCGATCATCTAGTAATAATATAAGGAAAACAGATTTAACCATCATGGATGTCGATACGCTGTAGAATATGTTTTAACGTTGTTTAAAACACACATTATAAATTCAGTTTTTATTGTGCTATCTAGATAGTGACTCATTTTTCGTTGTTTTTTTGACACTAGTATTTTATTACCCATTGATGACACCCCTTAGTATAATCTAAACATATGTTAGATTAATAGCTAGAGAGTTTTTAAAATATCCTCCCATAAACGTTTTGGTACATCTACAGTAGCCCCATGGCTTCTTTGGTGCTGCCTGACAACTCACAGCTAACAGCTGACGGCTTCGAAAAGTTACCAGACCAAAGTATGTATCCCTACGCTGAACCATATGATCTGCAAAAACATGTGTTTAGCAGCTGTCATATCTAACAGTCAAAATTTAGGTATATACCTAAATGTTGACTATCAGAAGTCAGCTGTGAGCTGTCAGTCAGCACCAAAGAAGCCACGGTGCTACTGTATATACCTAATACTGTATATACCTAAACGTTGACTGTCAGAAGTCAGCTGTGAGCTGTCAGGCAGCACCAAAGAAGCCACGGGGCTACTGTATATACCTAAACGTTGACTGTCAGAAGTCAGCTCTGAGCTGTCAGTCAGCACCAAAGACGCCACGGGGCTACTGTAGAGAATCATTAATGTTCCTGTGATGATATAATTAGTATTTTTAGTTTGATAATTTTTAAGATATACTCAACGCCTGGTATTTGTCAGGATAGATAAATGTGACCTCGCATTGAAATGGTTAAAGTGTTTGAACTCACCTTGTAATCCCAGACTCGAACGAAATCCTCATCAGTTATCCCGGACACACGAATTGAGCCACTGTTGATAACAGATTCGTGTGAAAGCTCCTTGACGGTGACAGACACGTTTGCCAGTACGTCCGTTTGCGTGTGTTTTCGGTCGTACACCTTGAATTCCAGATTGTACCTGTAAGCACGATTAATTAATTAGTCTGACGACAAGTATGACGTCAGGTTTAGTTCGAAGCGGAGAACGTGGTGGCTACGCTATTTCAGTCACAATTAAGGGGCATGAAGCAATTCTTCAATTCAACAACAACCTAACACATTTATAAAGAATGTTTGGAAACTCAAATCCCAAACTGCACATAAAACTTGTTTGAACCAAAAGTAATACAAAATCCCAATACACTTAAATCCCGAAAATTATGCCAATGCCATTAAATTGGGTTCCAAGTTTCGGCGTACACCACCGGGAGAGCAAAGCTGTTCAAGCATGCGTGTACAACAGGTTGCGTAGGAGTGAAGCACGCGGCACTGCACATGTAATAATTGGCAAGCAATTTCTGTGATGTAGGACCGTTGATGATGAGCCTAAGAATGTGGACCGGCGTGTTGTCTACTATTAACTTTGGTATTTTCTGCTGCCGTGCTCCAAGATGTCGAGGTGTGCAGTGCCACGCGCCTAACTCTTATGAAACCTGTTGTACACGCATGGTTGAACAGCTTTGCTCTCCCAGCGGTGTACGTCGAAACACTTAACACAATTTAGTGGTATTATCACAGCTTTCCGGATGTAAGTGTATTGAGATTTTTATTACTTTTGGTTCAAACAAGCTAGAGGTGCAGTTTAGGCCGTGAGTTTCCAAACATCCCCGTATATTACAAACCTCTATTGAGAGTTCTCACCTGCCTTCTTTTGTTCCGTGTCTCATGGTGATCATGCCAGTATCTCCGTCCAGTTTGAATCTGGGGTGCTCCGCCCCCTCCCAGTAGAACTTCTTATCAGGCAGATCCCAATCGTCAAGGTCATTCACGAACACACGCCCTATTTCACTGTCTGGAGCCTTCCCCTGAGTAATGGAAATTATACAGAAAACATTTAATTAATTTGTTCAGTCGCCAAAAATAAATATTTCATTTGCATAAAAAAATATTTTGTCAATCAGGCTTTATTATTATTTTGATTTTATGATTTATATATATACATGTACATCAAAACTTCCAACAATCAACCCGTTGACCTTGGTGGCCTTTGGGTAAAGTGTCGGCCTTAGAACTCAATGTTCGTGAGTTCAAACCCAGCCGAGGTCAACGGATTTTTCTTGAGCGATATAAATCCGTAGTATAACTCTTTTTTTCGGAGGAGAAGTGAAGCCGTCGCTCCCGCGCCAATTACGGCATGTAAAAGAACCTTTCCTGGCAATATAGATAGGCCCGTTCACTCTTGCTCATAGAAATTCACGTTTACTGAACGTAATCAGCCGATGCAGAAAGTGTACGTTAAATACCACAAATAAATAACAATAGTAAACTACAGCAATAAAAGTTTAGAAAGAGACAATACAAAATATATATGATAACGATACAAATAAATATGATAATAATGAATATAGTAATAATAAGATTAACGAAAGAAACGGACACATGTTTCAGAGTGGAGGCGTGCTATGTTTTCTAGGAACCCTCTTAATTTCGCGTCGGAACAAAACTAACCATATAGTTGTAGAACACAATGTCTTTCAAGCCAGGCTGCATCTTGTTGTCGTTGACATCTCCTATAACGACAGTGATCGTACTGGTGGAGGACATGGCAGGACTTCCCGAGTCCTTGATCACTAATCGGTACCAGGTACTCCTTCTGTTGTTCGCGATCAAACGAGCGCAGGGAGGAGATCACTGCCTTATTCCCGTTGTCTGACATCTCTGAAAACACGTAAGATGCTGGGTAAAAAAAAACAGATCCCCCTTAAAAAAACATTTGACTTAAAATTGAAAGAACACAAGATATAAGTCCACTTTTTCAATTTGGAAGCGAGCTCGTATCGAATGTATGAAATATTCTCGATGCCGAATCGAAGTTTGAATATTTGTTGTAAGTGGTTTTATGCTTGAAAATAATATTATATTTAGGTTATTTATAAAACTACATTCACTAAAATCACTTGGGAAAATATTTTATTGCACAATTGTTTGTAATATATTGTTTTATTCTGATAAATAATACCACTATCACAACTTATTATTCAACTAATCCATGGATTTGTTCCAAGAATATTGTATTGTAATGTACAAAACAGCTCAGAATGGCAGTTATTGACCATTATTGGCCAACATTCTTAATTATAAAAGCTGATATTTTTTTTTCGAAGTCGAAGCTGATATTTGTTTTGAACCCAAGTAAAATTTTCGAAGCTTCGCACACCTTTATAAGACATTATGATTATGTATTTACAGTCGCGAGTTTCTTTTCATCAAGTAATCGTTTTCTCATAAGAAACTTTTTTTTTTGTTGGAAGATATCCGTTATAATATGTTATTTAATTGTAGCACATTTGAGTTTAACTATCTAATCACATACATACAAAAACGAACAAAAAAACACTGCTAAATATAAAATACTATACTAAAATATGTCAACTCACTTTTCGGTGCTAGTAGAAGTAAATTAGTACAACATAATTATTGTTATCGACTTATGACGCCATCTTTTCTCAAATAGAGCTGCACAAGCACTGTTGGCTAAGGACGGAGGGGAAAAGCCAATTTATAAAGTATTCGAAGAATTTCCAAAGGATGGGGATGGGGGGCGGAGGGTGTTAGACAAAGTTTTTACTAAGCAGCAGTACTAGAAAAATCTCAAACATACTCACGCTCCTGACTCTCAACCTTAAAAGAAGCCTTGATAATATCTTCAGAGTTTATATCCAGCGCGAAAGTAAAAGGCGGACCATTGTTCTTGGTCGAATCATCCTCATCGGTGGCCCCTATCTCCAAGATCTGTCTCGGTGGTTCATGTTCCTGAACTACCGGGTGGTAGTCCTCGAGGAGCTTAGGGGCGTTGTCGTTGATATCTTGGACGATGACAGTCAACGTGGCCGTCGCTGTCTTTGGAGGAACACCCTCGTCGACAGCTAGAATCCTAACCTGACAATAAAATAGCTGCTATTAAATATAGTTATGCAATTTAAGCTTAATAGAAACATGTAATAATGGCAAGAACTTTAGGACCGTTAACGATGACCCTCAGAATGTATTCGCATTTCTAGATGTACTGGTGTGTTGTTTACTATTAATTAGGGTATGTTCTGCTACCGTGATCCAAGATGTCGCTGTGCGCAGAAATTTGGAAAACAATTATTTTATGGTATTAGCATTGTTTTCGGGATGTAAGTATATTGGGATTTTATATTACTTTTGGTTAAAAAACAAGATTAATGTGCAGTTTGGGCTAACAGTTTCCAAACATTCTGTATATGAAAGATCAAAAGGAAATGCCTAAATGTCGTTGACAATTGTGTGAAGAAGAGAAACAATAAGAGTTTTAAGAATAAAGGAGCATGTATGACCAGGTGTATGGATGTTGTTGAAGCGAAGGGAGTAAGTAAGGATAGGGAAGTGTGGAGAAAGTCAGTGAGGATGGATTAAGAACGGAGTGGTTGTTTTTTTTTAGCTATTTGCACAGTTTCTTACCTAACCCGTAAGGGAACGGCGTTATTAGTTTATCGGGGATTATCAATAAATACCTCGTGCCTAGGTGTATTTTCCCTGTCCAAGGACCTCTGTACGGCCACTGTCCCCTCGTGGTCGATGCAGAAATGCCGCCTACGATCGGACGTCCTGACGATGGAGTACTTCACTACACCCCTCCCTCCCTGGTCGGGATCTGTGGCCTTGAACCTCTCCAGCCTCTCCCCCACCTCGAGGTCTTCGTCCGCCGAGACCTCTATGTTCGGTCTCTCGAACTGCGGTCTGTTGTCGTTGACGTCCCGGAGTTTCACCACCACCCAGGAGTACGCCACGTGGTACTTGTCCTGGTCGCCGTCCTCCTCCAGGTCGTTCACTTGGATGCGGAAGCGGAAGCCGTTGCTCTGCATAGGATCCTCGAAGTCCAGGTGTTTATCAATCATCAGGGCGCCCGTGCCATCGCTGTTACGGAATATTTTGAACTTGTCTGCCCCGTAACCGCTGTTATCGACAATCTGAAATATTTAATACATTTTTATTTAATAACTTGACTCGAAGTTTAATAATATGTTAACTCAAAAAAATGACACATGCACAGATATTCATGCCTTACTCATGCTTTACACGTCAACCCCTATATCAACAGAAATATCCAGACTCTTGCCCAATTCACTATCTCACTTAACTATCTTATTATCTTAATCAACTAGATCATTGCATGATAATAATGACGCGTCTGTACTACATCATTCGTAGCCTAGTAATGGAAAGATCAGACTGTACTAATGTACCGTTACTCAGGGGAAGCTCGAACGTACTAACCGTACATCCTTTCCGTGTCCCGACGAGACAAGGTGATGGAGATAGTGAGTATGAGGGTGTGGAACCAGTGGAAACTCTTAAACCTAACTTAAGCTTAACTGACCAAACCCTGTCGACAGTTGAGGTAATTCAATTTTCGTTAGGGGAAAAAATACCCAAGGTATAAGCCGTGAATTGAACCCAGGAACCAAAGGCTCTTAGTCAGGTGCACTGACTCCCATACCACGGAGCCGGTTCATCGCTACATTAAAATGTCTTCTGAAGAGATTAGTGTGTTTTATTCATTGTGATCTTCACATCCGGCTATTTCAGAAAACACTATGGTTTAAAAGCATTCAAGTGCGCTCTTAAGAGTAAGTGGTAATATAATTTAGCTGTTTAAGTGCGTTGGAAAGTTGAAATATTCAAGAGACACTTACTGAGATATAAAAACCTCTAAAAAAAGTATCGATTGGCAGAGCGGTAGGGGGTTAAGCCAACCAGAGTTTTTTTGAATCAACACAATCACTCCATTAATACAGCATCTGAAAACACATGTTTGCCTGAATTTGATAAAAGTTGGGTTTTTTTTTTACCACCGAACCTTACTACCCCGTTCGGGTTGTACGCTTATCTATTAATTACGCTACTGGTTTTAAGGATGAGGAATGTTAGATTTATAGAAAGTGTGTCCAGATTTGCGTGGAAAACCATTTAGTAAAAACTACCCTCAGTACATCCAACCGAAATTCGAGTCTCAATTTTTCCGTCATCGGTAGTCTAGTATACTGCGAGAGCAGTGCCTTAGACCATGCGGCCATCGAAGTGGGTTGTGAAATTATTGATTGCACATAATTTAACCTCAGAAGTAGACGACTAAAACAATTAATGTAGCCCTAAAGAGTTGATCTTTGAAAATAATTGGCAGACTATACAAGTTTTGTTTGTATCTACATATTACTAAGGTAACGTGCGAAGAAGGGGTACAATCCCGTTTGAATAGGCAACTATGAAGAGCTCAAGAGCTGGGAAAGGTGTGATTAAAAATGTTTAGAAACGACGATACGCTTTTTTTTTAACATCTATGATTCAGAGGGTACCTTGTACTGGAACTTGTTGGTTTCGTCCTCATCGTGCACGGTGACGGTGAGTATGGGAGTCTCAGGAAGAGTGATTCCGTCAGTCTCGTCGACCTCTGTCAGCCACTCCTCCTTGGTGAACTTGGGGGGCATGTCGTTGATGTCTACAATATCGTATCGACGCTGTTCCTGTGCCTGGGAATATAAGGTAAATTTAACAAGATCTAGATATAGTTTTTGTGACAAGATCTAAATAAAACAGTAAGACAAATAGTTTTATTCACCATCACACTCCACCCATGGTCATCATTTTTATGTAATTGTCCGGTGCTTTGTCTGAGTCTACACCTCACACAGTTGTCTTGATGACGTCATATCTTATCTTTCAGTCCTCCTCCGTCCATTGCGACCACTTGTATGGAGTAGTCCGGTGTTCTCTCTCTGTCCAAACAGCACAGTGTTGTCTTGATATCTCTGTAAACCATTCATCCTTGGTGAATTGGGGAGGCATGTCGTTGATGTCCTTGACCCGAATAGAAGCTGTCCCTGTACCTATAATACGTTTTAATGTAAATAACTTCATTGAAAAAAAACCAACTGAAATACATTTAATATAAAGTGTGGATAAAATTTAATCAGGATTGAGAATAGTATTATTGGAACCAAGATTTCATATATTTGTTCTACCAGGGTGTTTCTTTATAAAAATATATAGGTTTTATAATGATTAAATTATCAACGAAATAAAATATGACTTAAATCTAAGAACTAAGAAAGAGGTGAGTTCTTTAAAACGAATGTACTCACTTTAACGTAGAGAAAGACTGCTAGAATCAAAGTTGAGACCATATGTGGAAAATAACGTTCGGTGCACGCTGGCGAGAAACAAAAACCTGTTCTACCCGTCAATTACATTCATATTCAATGTGGGTCTAGCCCTTGAGGCTGTTCGGCCACCATTTCGGGTAACATAATTTGTGAATAATTTTTAGAAATTCTTATTTAAATTTCTCTAATTTATTTGAATGCCTATCAAACCAATAATCTTTTCTCCATTTATTATGGCCATGCATATCGAGTTGTTAAAACAGCACATCATTTTTTATGGCGTCGTATCTTACCTTTCAGTCCTCCTCCGTCCATAGCGACCACTTGTATGGAATAGTCCGGTGTTCTCTCTCTGTCCAAACAGCACAGTGTTGTCTTGATGACGTCATATCTTACCTTTCAGTCCTACTCCGTCCATAGCGACCACTTGTATGGAGTAGTCCGGTGTTCTCTCTCTGTCCAAACAGCACACAGTTATCTTGATGACGTCATATCTCACCTTTCAGTCCTCCTCCGTCCATAGCGACCACTTGTATGGAGTAGTCCGGTGTTCTCTCTCTGTCCAAACAGCACACGGCTGTCTTGATAATGCCTGTCTGTGGTTCGATTTCAAATATCGGTGAGCCTGTCTCTTCTTCTATGACGTTCTTTTCAATAGAGTATATTAACTTGGCGTTTGTTCCTTCATTGATATCATCATAATCTATGGCGTTCATCGTCATCACAGCCATACCTTTTAATCAAAATAATGCATATAACATTAAATTACTTCACAACAACTTTGGTAACCTTGGTTTACCCTGTCAAATAGTAAACTCACTTTACATTATTCCACTATAGTATAGCTTATAAGATAGCGGTATTACCTTGATGTATTACAATATGACTATCTTTCAGGATAAATGAAGTGTACTTCTCACAATTATTTTGAAAATAGGCACACTTCAAAGATATTGATAAATAATTGAGCACACATTTTTAAAATTATTATTTCTTGGGTTTCACTACAGTGTAAAGCGTCTGGGAACGTATATTTCTATCTCCACGTATTTCACAACATTCAAAAAGACCATCACAATCTAAACCCTCAAGGAAACTTGGGGTAGTGGTTTAAAGAAGTAAACTAAGATCCTCACCCCAAAACCCCAGCATGAATTCATTCATAGCAACTTCTTCAAAAGTAAATTTGTTCTTTAATATACTATTCTATTTGTGCGTTAAGCACTAAGTTTATTAGTGATGAAATAGTCAAATGAAGAAACTACAACCATATTAGTGGAGAAAGGGGCTGAGTAAACAACAATGAATCATTTAAAATTCGAACAATGATTTCCCTCAACGGTGGTTAGAAGAATTGCGAGTCTACACCACTTTAGATCGCTCGTCCACCTTCGTGGGCGAGATATATAAAATACCAAAGATACAGTAACTTTAGGTTAATTTAAGGTTAATCCTACGTTCATAGAGATGATTAACTAAATTTGTTATTCAACTCTTCTATTGTTTATAATTCCCAAATGAGTTCTTATTTAAAACAAGAACAAGCTATGCTACACGAACCCGCCGTTCCGTTTTCCGTGACGTTCCCGAAGTACGTCCCGTGGAGGAAGACGGGGGCGTTGTCAGTTGATGTCCTTGAGGTTGACCTGCACGTCGGCGTACCCCACCAGCCCCTGTCCCCCCTCGTCCTGGGCGAACACCGTGAACCTCCACTGAGGACGACCGTTGGGCAGATCTCGGTCCAAGGGCTGACGACACCAAATATCACAGTCGTGTCTTTCTCGGAATAAAATGTTGTAGTTGAAGTGTTTTACTTATTTATTGTATCGGAAGTATATATTTATTCACTAAACATTGTCCAGCCAAGCACAATACGTCTGTCAGCTGGTGGCTCACCTTAATATGGGTTGGAAGGGGTCGTGAGTAAATCCCAGTGTTTTTTCAGTTTACAGGGCAATACATTTTGTTGGCAAAAATAAATAAAATATTGCTCCAGTACGAACAAGGAGCTTAATATTCTTCATACGGTGATATCAACAGTTGTTGAATAACTGTCACGAACATAGCGGCATTAGGTGACGAACTTTTTAAATGAAGCGAAAAAGCATTCATTAAATTCCAGAACACCTTTTAAAGATATTAAAAAAAAAAAATTGAGGTCATCGTGTGAAGAAAATTAAATTCTATGTTTGTATTGGAGCACTGATTATGTGTTAAGAAACTAACATTTATAAACATGAAGCTATAGAAACATATAAATAAATTTTATTTAACAAATTGAATCAAGTCATATGTTACAACCCATATAGTTTTATTTGTTCATAAACTTCGAAAAATTTGTTTATGTTTACAACGAATTATTGTTCATATTGACTGATCATTTCCATTCTTTTTGGAAACATATTTTAAATTTTCAACATTAATATTTTGCCATTTGGGAAAATACTGGAACCCAGTAACAGTCATTTAATTTTGAGACCCAAAATTTTCATCCATGTTTCATGTTTTAAGCCCCAACGAAAGTAAATATTACATACATTAGTAACAAACCATCTACATTCTCGTGGTGGACAATCTTTTCAATATGATGGCGACATTTCTCAAACTATATCTTTGAGGACATCTATTTTTGGATTCAATGCAAAATCCTTGGGCCAGAAGACTCACACTTACTATTTTTAGCTAACTTACCCACATAGGTTGATTTTTCGTAAAGTTTTCTGGAATTTTTAAGTGAATTTGTATTGATTGGATTATCTTTTGAGGAAATAAGTATCAGTAAAAGTAATTCTTTTTCTCTAGAATTTATTCCTTAGTTATTTTGTAATAAAGTGCAATTTCAAACGATATACACTCTTATAGTCAACCATATTCACTGCCTTGGCAACCATTGTTTCAAGATGGTGGCTGAAAACTATCCATTTCCTTGTTTAGACTATTGTTTTTACTAAAAAAAATTTGCAAAATAATCCATGATTTATCTATGTAAGACATTAACAGGATGGTGACATTGTGGTATGTTTTGTAATAGGTAATACTATGCTATCATCCATTCTATGAGTTGGAGGTAAACACCGCTTACGCTGAAAGGTAGCAGTCTTACCTTGACGAACTATAATATTGCCCTATAATATAAGATTCACCTTAGTGAATCAACGTAAGGTAATTGTTCTACCATTCAGGAAAAACGAAGGGTACAATACCTTATATACAAATATCTCTCCTGAAGTACGGTTGATATCGAACTGGCTGAGTTCAGGATTGTCAGAGTCGACCCCCTGACCCGTGAGGAAGTACACTATGTCCAAGGGACGATCCTTGTCAGCATCATTCGCTTTCACCTACACATGATGTAAGATGACTCATTACTTGTACCGCCTTCCCATGTTAATTAATTTCAAAGGGCATCATAGTAATTGATTGCAGTCAAAGTGAAGTTTACAATACTACTGTACAGAGGTATACAACAAGACTTGGAAATATAAGTTAAAAAACAGACACATTGTGTTCACTTAGCTCTGCAGGAACGTGAGTGGTTAAGGAACATGATGAAAGCAGAATTTAGGAGGGTAAAATGAGATTTATGAGAAGCAGGATTGAAATGAAAAATTTGACAAGATGATAAATGAGAGATTACGAGGAATAATAAAGGAAGAGACAGTTCAGGACAGCATAGAGATAGAAGGCAACGTGGCTAAGGTGGTATGGTCATGTGAGAAGAATGGAGTGGGAAAGGATGCCCATGAGGATGTTGGATATGGAAGTAGAAGTAGGAGGCAGTGATAAAGAACAAAGGACAGATGGCTGAAGGGAGTAAGAAGGAGAGTTGAGGAAAGAGGAGAGGACTGGAAGGAGACCAATGGTGGGAGGAAAGGAGGCGGAGAAGAGGCTTATGTTCCAAACAAACCCAGTCGGTGGCTGGAAGTGGTTCTTGATTACGAGCTATATGTAATTAACAACTTAAAACTAATTATCATATACACTGTATGTATTTATTATATTAAAAGAATGGAAGTAACTTTTTAAACAAATGGTTCCTAGAAGCAGGAAAGAACATTAAAAACCCTATCTACATATTTAGAGGTCCCGGGTTCGATCCCCGGCGCTTCCAAAATGTATCTGTCGGTCTATAATGGAGTCAAACTCAGCCTCGTGATGACAAATGAGAAGCTACTTAGTTGTGCCTCATTATTCGGTCCTTGCGCCTGTTCTCCACACATGCACCAACCGCGCCAAACACCCTCTCTACTGCCTGTGCCACTTCACTCTTTACTCCACACCAATGATAACACTCCTCTCTATTCTCCCATTGGACGAGGCCAAAAAGCAGTGGAGGGTATAAAATACAGTTATTCCTCGCGCAGAATTCAGAGTGGCTACCAAACTTCTATCCCACTACGACACACGTTGCCTGTCCCACTGCGACACACGTTGCCGGGACATACTCCTGTCCCACCACGACAAACGTTGTCATGACATACTCCTGTCCCACCACGACCAACGTTGCCGTAACATACTCCTGTCCCACCGCGACCAACGTTGCCGTGACATACTCCTGACCCATCGCGACCAACGTTGCCGTGACATACTCCTGACCCATCGCGACCAACGTTGCCGTAACATACTCCTGTCCCACCGCGACCAACGTTGCCGTAACATACTCCTGTCCCACCGCGACCAACGTTGCCGTGACATACTCCTGACCCATCGCGACCAACGTTGCCGTGACATACTCCTGTCCCACCACGACCAACGTTGCCATGACATACTCCTGTCCCACCGCGACCAACGTTTTCATGACATACTCCTGTCCCACCGCGACAAACGTCATGACATACTCCTGTCCCACCGCGACCAACGTTGCCATGAAATACTTCTGTCCCACCGCGACAAACTTTGTCATAACATACTCCTGTCCCACCGCGACACACGTTGCCGGGACATACTCCTGTCCCACCACGACCAACGTTGCCATGACATCCTCCTGTCCCACCGCAACACACGTTGCCGCAACTTTCTCACCCACCTTTTTCCTACCTCCACCCATATGACCCGCGAGACTGATGTCTAACTCCCAAAGTCACCCAGAGTCTGGAACATTAGACCTCAACTCAGCTAGCCTCCGAAGCCGAATGACAGGGATAACAACTTTAATAACAAAGTAACATCTCCGGTTTTGATGACTGAGGTTAACACATTTATCTCTCGTTTTTATGACCACATGACACCCTCTATCCACAAATGTTGGCACTATAATCACTAATGGTGGCGGCCACTCGGTCAGTATATCTCGCTTGCTAGCTCACACCATGGAGAACAATTAATTGTATCGATGGAGATATAAGCTCTTAAGTTCATCATAACCTTTTGCTAAAATTTATGTTTTAAGATTGTTAATATATTCTGCAATTTGTATTAGATATTCTTATTTATGTGTTGAGAAAAATGTGATGGTTCCCATGTGATTATTTAATACTCAGCCAGATCCAATGGCCACGTGGTATAGTAAGAAAAAATAGTGTCAACGCACTAGGTCATCATTTAAAAGCAGGTAAGGGTTTGAATTGAGGTAAGTAGAATTGTGGCCAGTTTTTCACCGAAATATCAAAACCCACCGCAGTGGCCAAACGGTCTAAGGCATCACTCTCATGTTATACTGTCCTGCTGATAACGGGTATATAGGGGTTCGAATTACAGTCAAGTCTACTGAGGGTGGTTTTTCCTAAAAAATTTTCCAATCTCCGTCCTAGAAATTGCGAATTTATAACTTCTAAAATGCTTCCTTACTCAATCTTACTCCATTAGAGTAATTATCAAATCTGCTCATAGCCTTATAAAATAGTAAGACACCGGGAAATACATTTTTTAAACGTTAAAATAATTTATTATCGCCAAGAATATGTATTATAGATGCTCATTCAGATATAAATTAAATTATATTCTATGAGAAGTTACATACATTCGCAATCCTCTACAGATTCCTGGATCAAGAAGAAAATTTATAGTGACCACGTAATTTATGCCTTGCTATAAGTGATGTAGATCTTTATCTGATTGCTTGAAAGACGAGAGCTACGTTCAAACGTATAACTTAAATTAACCATTAATGTGCGCTGTACAGTATGTGTTTCAATTACATTTTGCTTTACTTTCCATCTCTTAGAAATATAATAAATTTCAGCAGGTACGTTGTCAAAGTTAAATAAAGAAGAGTGTTTCGTAAGTAGAGGTGTTTTGGCTTGTAATGTATATTTGATCTAAATGAGCAAAAATGTTATGATTAAAAGGTTATTTGTGTATTCATATTTATAAATCGGGATTGAAAGGGTACGGGAAACGGAGGAAACCTCAAAATGACCGAGTTTTGTGTTAAAGGAAGAAGGGAAATTTCAAGAACTCGCTTTAATTTTCAATATATTTTTTTTGCAATAATTTACGAAGAAATTCTAGTACATAGGCCCATATTTAAGGTTCACACGCGTATAACTCTGCAATAAGTGCCAGTAGCAGTGGTGCTAATTGGCTAATATAGGTGATTTACTCACACACTCTTCAACAAGAATAACTATTAGTATAATACTGGAAACATCGTAGAATTAGTCACTGTTTATGCACGGGTTGAAAATAAAAACCTCAACGTGACATTAGTCTGGAATAATATAATCTATTATGGAAATATATGATGCACCCTTAGGAGGAACTGTCTTCCACAGATTGTCATAGAAGGAAAGGTTGGGGGAAAGAGGAGCTTAGGAAGGAGGAGGATTCCAATATTGGATAACTTGAAGGAGCTGAAGGAGGAGGCAGAGGACAGGGAGCATTGGAGGTCTAAGTTCATTGACAAAAGGAATGGACCTGTCGTAAGACAGAACACCTGATAGTAATAATAATTTGCATTTAATTTCAATTTCCTTTATTATAGTGTTGGTCAACAGTCGTAAGACCTATAACAGGCCAGCACTGAAAAGTACACAAGCATATATAATTAAAAAAAGCAATAATAGCTAAATGATTATACATACTGATGAATAATTATGAAAAAAGGAAATAATTATTAATTATTGATGATAAAAACAACTTACTTAATTAAGAGTAATAAAAGAGTAAATATTTTAAAATGATAACAGTAAACAAAAAATAAATCAGAATAAAGTTATTTTAAATATTCGAGGCGTAGCCTAAGAGGGTAAATTAGTTATAAGGTAGTTCCTTAAATAACTTTCTGAGTTTGTCTTTTCTTTTATGATAAAAGTTGAATTTGACAAATCTGTAATTAGCGCTGTGAATACAACGTTCTGTAGGGCTCACCTTGTAAGAGTTGTCGAGAGAAAATAACTTTGGATTATGAGAGGCCCGAGAAGGAACATGTATACCTAGATGATCAAGGGAAAATTTACGAGAAATATTGCCATTGAAAATATTAAAAACAAAAAGAGCATCACAATAATATATACGTGAGAAGAGTTGAAAGCCCTAAGAGGTTTCGAATTATGTCATAATCATAATAAATCTTATTAGTAAAGAATTTATCAAAGCACGCAGCAACAAATTTTCTTTGAACATAGTAATAATAATACAAATAAATCAAGAGACTTCCTGCGCCTACTCTAACTCTTCCTTTTTTCTCAGGTAAAGGTGAACAAACTTATGAAGTCTTTTTCGGTCGTGTTAAAAATGAACACCATCGGATATATGTTTCTTTCTGCTCAAAATTATAAACGACGCTTTATTCCATTATTTTAAATTTTAAAACAAAAAAATCCCTTTATAAACGTTTTCTCTTGCTTATTCTGGTTTCTGAGTGAAGGTAGGTGATAATTTTATCATTCTCTCCTGTGTTTGTGAAACCTGGCTCCAAAGATGCTCACTTCCAGAAACTGAGGGACAGCCAATAAACACCCGTCTAAATGGGGAATACATAATGTTGTGGCTCATACAGGAGGTGATTACTGACAACTAGGAAAACTTTTGAAAATTACGCTTCGACAAATTTAATGAGGAAGCCAACATCACACGCAGTCACAGGGAAAAGTGTCGATGAATACGTGATACATTTTTACCTATTAACGTGTTCAGTGTGAAAGCGGTATTAATTGGGAGCCTTTGACTTATTCTTCTTTTCAATTTTTGTGTTGTTTTTGAAAATATTGTAATTCCATGCAAAAGTGACACAAAATATTGTTGTACAGGTAAAATAACAAAATTAACTCACTACTATTAGAGTATAATAGACTGACCTGTAGTACACGCTTAGGAAGGTTTCTGTCGTCCTCCTCCGTGATCTGGGTACGGTAGGTGGGCCTCTCGAACAATGGAGGGTTGTCGTTTACGTCCTTCACATGGATCACCACCATAGTATGGTTCTCTCTCATGTCAACAGAGGCCACTAGTCGTAACTCGTACTGTAATACACACATTATTTATTCATAGCACATACATCGATTGGACTATGTTGACATTTTAGAAACTCTATAAAAATATTCATAGTAACCAAAATGACAAAAAGTGACCAAAATTTTCTTTTCTATTGTCAAAACTATTCAAAATTTTTGACTAAATAAGACGATTTAAAAAACATACATAAACACAGAAAGTTATGATGATTGTTAACACATTTAGGTCTCTATACATTATGTAGTTCATCATCTCTGATGTAATTCTTTCTCAAACCAATAGAAGTAACCAGTTGGAAACTAGCCTGCTTATACTCATACGTAATACATTGTTGTTATTAGTACATGGTGCGTTTAACCTGAACATTGAAAAAAGTGGTGCTAAAAAACCATTAAGAACCTACACCGGTATAAGGTAATTTGACAAAAAAATATGCTAATTTAAAATATCGGCATAACTAAAGATTGAAATATAGGATGACTTGACGGAAAGAAGAAAATTCTAGGAGCTGACGGGTTAGACAAGAGAACAGGGCGCATTGGAGGTATAAGTTCGCTGACGAAAGGAATAGACTTGTCTTAAGTAAGAACACATAATAATAATAATAATAATAATAATAATAATAATAATAATAATAATAATCTGTAAAGGGATTTAAAAATAATCAAATCAAAAATCATGCTAGTGCCCGGAATCGAACCCAGTTCCGATATTTGGATCAAGATCTGAGAATGCCAGCTGGCACTGTAGTTTACTTAAGTTTTATTTATTTTTTCTACATGAGACTACGCCATTGAATTTAACTAAATGTATAGTCACTTCAGTGATAAAATGAGACACCACTCGCAATAGACTTCACTGCCAGTGATGGGTAGATTGAGGTTTTAATCCCGGTCGTGTGTAATGGTTTTTTTTTTTTACCTAATTGCTTTCTTCCTGTCCTGTGTGGACAGTCAGAAACAGGGAACAAAGGTGTTGGAAGGGTTTTTAAACGCGGTTGATGAGAAGAGTGAATTGGATGAATAGGGTGAGGAATGAGGAAGTGTTGAGGAGGGTGGGAGACGAAAGTAGCCTGATAAGGATTATAACGAAGAGAGAAAGTCACAACGTAGGGATTGTTTAATGAAGAGGATTATGGAAGGGAAGATAGAGGGGAACATAAGGTTTGGAATGATAACTTATATCAAGAAAGGAAGAAGCTACAAAAAGATGAAAGGGGAAAATGTAAGATGTCAATTTGATACCTGTGTAGAGACGGATTCACTGGAGCAGATGAATAATAAACACACGCTTGTACATTTCTTCTCAAATACACCACTAACACATTGGTGCAATAATACGCAGTACGAACGGGTATTAAAACGCGGTTACGAAAATAAATGTATGAAATAATCAAACATATCGATACATGTTCTTTTTCTACCCCTATGATTTATTAAAGCATATATATAGAACTGTCTGGGCAAGGGATGAAGGGTTAACTCTATGCTTCTTTTTATTTGCTCGTCCGATCCCAAGTGATTGATTGGGAGACGGAGGTCTGTTGGTGGAGGGAGGTGGATTGGTGGGGTGACCTGGAGGTGGATTGGTGGTTTGACCTGGAGGTGGATTGGTGGTGTGACCTGGAGGTGGATTGGTGG
>CABEEJ010009286.1:8194-19372 GCA_901482245.1 Timema douglasi
GGGGGGGGGGGGGGGGGGGTGGAGAATTAGCCAGATGTGGAAATAAGTTTAATTGACATCATAATACACTGCTCACGAAAATAACCTCGAGGAGCGGGATGTGGGTGGGGGAATAACGGTAAATTAACCGGATGTGGAAAGCAGGTTAATTTACATCACAATACACACTCTCGCTCACGGAAAATAGCCTAAGGGCTGTACCAGGTGGCCATACTAGACTACTTACGTGCAAACCATTACGCGTCATGAAATAATCTCGGTCAGTACTCAAGATCATCGTTTCCCAGTCAGGACAGGAAAGACATACGTAGTTCCGTGTGTAAAACCAGTACATTTATTTCAGTGTAGTGGTTTGTCACAGATTCTCTTCATACCAATGTCGGTGCATTTCCACTGGCCTTTCTCCTCATTCCGATTTGTAATACTCACTTAAATAGCGTTCGTGTTAATCAAATAAAAAAATGTATGATCGTATGAACGGAGTAATATAAGTATTTTTGGTGTCAGGTGGGAACGAACCAAAGATCTGTCTAAACACTCGACCCCCCAGGGCTAATAAAACATGGAATATATTTTTTTTATCGCTCGCTAAAGTTTGTTTGGTCATTATTAGTTTGGTATTGGCCGGGAGTGTTATCTTGTCTTCCAAATGGCCGGTAGCTCCTATGTTTAATTCATGGCCGTCCCTTGCGTGTTCTTGTGATATATGGGCTGGATTCCAGGAGGGCGCAGCTTTCTTACAACTGTAACACGATGGGGTTATTAGCGCCAGGTACCTACTGATTATAGTGAACACTGAACCTTCCTTCGTAGTCTGACTGATACATTACCGTCCTAGCTGTTGATTCCTCAAGGTGGGGCGACGGGGGTTACGCAAGTTAAGGCAACACTTGTTGGATATTAGTTTTGAACCTTGCAGAAAAAAATAGAAAATTTCATCTTTCAACGATTTTATTTTTAAATTAATAAACTTAAATATGGATAAGAGGGCGGTATGCAAGAACAATACTAAGTGTGAGCGTATTATTAGTGGCACGTTAGTGTAGTCCCAGACACACTTACGGTCCTTCTAGCCTATGATGACGTAATCAAACTAACTGCACTAAGTGTGAGTGGATTCCTAGTGGCACGTTAGTGTTGTCCCAGACACACTTACGGTCCTTCTAGCCTATGATGACGTAATCAAACTAACTGCACTAAGTGTGAGCGTATTCTTAGTTGCACATTAGTGTAGTCCCAGACACACTAGCCTATGATGACGAAAGCAAACCAACCCCACTAAGGGTCCACTCATACGGGCCAGAGATGTGTTGATACCTTTCACCTTGATTTTAGCTTGAATAAGATTTTAAAGTAATCCACTTGTTAAGTAATTCAGGTTTTCTGGATGTCTGCAGGTCGTAACAACTTTTCGATAAGCCCCCCCCCACTTCCCTTACCTCCTTAAGTCAGTGAGCCTTTGGCGGCCCTCAGAAATGGTACAGTGATATTTTCATAAAAAAGAGTATTTTATAAAATGCAAACAAATTTCATTGCAGTCATCATTGATATTGTTTATATTGATATTGATTATTGTTATTATTATTTTATAGATCCTGACAATATCTATGAAAAGTGCCAAGTGCAAAACATGAACACGTGAAACTTTTGTTCAGCTGACATATTCCTGTGAAACCCAGAGTGTAGCTAAGTGCTCTCGGCTAGTTGTAACTTTATAACAATCTGTCCAAGAAGGTAAAGCAAGGTCTTTGTGAAAGTAAAGCTACATAAACTGCGAGCGAGCCTTCCATTGTCTGCTTTGTGAGTGAGCGAGAATAATTTCTCTGCGTCGAGTCGGTTCTGTCCAGTGGAGGTTTTATAGGTGAGAATTCCAGTTGGATTTTGTTCCGAGAGGGATATCTTACATAATACATCTTCGCGACAGGCTTCAACCAGGAAGGGTCTGAGGATCGATCCCAATCAAGGTTTTCTGTGGAAGCTTTCTCAACATTGACCCTTATCAACCTCTAATACTTGGTTTAAAAGGTGTAACAATTTTTATCTCATGTTCCTCGAATCACCCACTACCCGTCTGGACTATACACATAATTACACTAATTAGCCATAGATGAAGAAGGTGGATTAAGGAAAAAATTTACTTGCAGCTGAGTAGAGAAAAAGTGGTAAAGCCCAGCTGGTAATCGAACCTTGACCTCTGCGTCTCTAGGAGACCAGACAAACTGAGAATGATGTCCATATCCACGGAACCACTGGTTGGTCTACATCTATAGGAGACCAGACAAGCTGAGAATGATGTCCATGTCAACGGAACCACTGGTAGCTCTACATCTATAGGAGACCAGACAATCTGAGAATGATGTCCATGTCAACGGAACCACTGGTAGGTCTACGTCTCTAGGAGACCAAACAAGCTGAGAATGATGTCCATGTCCACGGAACAACTGGTAGCTCTACGTCTATAGGAGACCAGACAAGCTGAGAATGATGTCCATGTCCACGGAACAACTGGTAGCTCTAAGTCTCTAGGAGACCAAACAAGCTGAGAATGATGTCCATGTCCACGGAACCACTGGTAGCTCTACGTCTCTAGGAGACCAGACAAGCTGAGAATGATGTCCATAGTCCACGGAACCACTGGTAGCTCTACATCTATAGGAGACCAGACAAGCTGAGAATGATGTCCATGTCCACGGAACCACTGGTAGGTCTACGTCTCAGCAAATGTTGACCCGCACATATGATGGGCGTGCTGAAAAAGGCGATAGTCTTGCCTTGTTTGGTGATTACATTGAGGTTGGGGTTCGATTTCAAGCTTGGTGTTGATTTATACCACCACGCAAATGCGAGTACATTTTCTTTAAATTATAACTTCTTCATCCCTATCCTGGGTGGGTAGTAAAATGCTAATATCGTAGTTTTAATTGCGATCTAGTAAATAAATACACTATTATTTGATAACACTACATGTTATTCGAGGACATGTGATACTCTTGCACCACAAACACAGACACACCCTCTCGTTCCCCCGGGACAAGAGTGGTTCAACAGACCTTTAGGCTCCATCTCGTCTGCACGAGATATTCCGTGCATCGTGCGGGGAGCCCCGAGCCACTGATCCATAGAGCACACGGCACAATCATTCCAGGAACAGTTTAATATCCGCGGGCGACCAACTACGTCATACCCTTTGTTCACCGGGAACACTGAGCGGTGAGATGAAGGTTTGGGGGTTGAAACAGGGTAAGTTATTCTCTGAGAGATAGAGGTGTTGTTGAAACAGGGTAAGTGAGTTTCTGAGTGATGGAGGTGTTGTTGAAACAGGGTAAGTGGGTTTCTGAGAGATAGAGGTGTTGTTGAAACAGGGTAAGTGGGTTTCTGAGAGATGGAGGTGTTGTTGAAACAGGGCAAGTGAGTTTCTGAGTGATGGAGGTGTTGTTGAAACAGGGTAAGTGATTCTCTGAGAGATGGAGGTGTTGTTGAAACAGGGCAAGTGATTCTTTGAGAGATGGAGGTGTTGCTGAAACCGGGTAAGTGATTCTCTGAGAGATGGAGGTGTTGTTGAAACAGGGTAAGTGGGTTTCTGAGAGATGGAGGTGTTATTGAAACAGGGTAAGTGAGTTTCTGAGAGATGGAGGTGTTATTGAAACAGGGTAAGTGATTCTCTGAGAGATGGAGGTGTTGTTGAAACAGGGTAAGTGGGTTTCTGAGAGATGGAGGTGTTATTACATCCTGAGCGCTCCTTCCTCCTCCTGGGCTCTTATATTTACCTCTTCCTTTATCCCTACATGAGTTACTGTACGCATAACAATTTCATTTAAGATTAATCATGTTGTTATTTCTAATATCATTTATACAATACACTTTCCAGAACTTTATGTATCCATTGGTTTCCCTGCAAAGAATATTTTCACAAACCAATGTTATGAAAAAATAAGTTGTAGCTTGAGTTGCGATCAATTCATACGAAAATACATAATATTCTATAATTACAATAAACTATACATTTTAATGAGGTGCATTATATATATCTCACTAAAACGTTTCAAATTAATATCCAAGATACATTTTTGGGCTATAGTCTAGGACTATAAATATGTAAGTTGATTTATTGAATATGTGTTTTTTGTGTAGCAAGTCCATTTAAAATCAGTTAATCTTTTCAAAAATTATAATTTGAAACGTGCAGTGAGGCAAAACAACTCATTTTGCTTTAGCTTTATTAAATAAAATTTGAGAAATGAGATATGAAAAAAGAATAGGGAAGTCACAAACTTTGTCTACTTTTTTATTTTTTATTAAGACACCGTCTTGTCATAGCCTTAATAATTTTAAACAATCAAGAAATAAAAAAAGTACATAGAATTTAAATATACAATTTAGTTCATTATATTGATTATATTATGCATATAAATAGAATATCATTAATATTATATTATATTATATATTTTATTTATGTTTATGATTTATATATACGATTACATTCATAATTGTTACAATTTATCAAGGGTAAATGTTGGGTTTTTGACTAGTTCAAGGATTGACTGACCTATAGCCTGTTAATGATGTTTCCTTTCTACCATTCACTATGAAACTTTGATACATCTGTTCATTACATTTGTGTGTGTGTGTGTGTGTGTGTGTGTGAGTGTGTGTTAGTGTGTGGTGCAAACAAATACTAGCAGGGTGCTTGCCCTTAACAGCAGCCCACGAGCCGCCACTGCTTATTATTTGTTTTCGCACCACGTATCCCTACACGTTCGGGTTGAACGCATATATACTAATTACGGTAATTCGTTAGAGATGAGGGAAGTTGAATTTATAGTAAGTGTACCCAAATTTGTGTCGGAGGGTAACTGGAAAACCATTTAGGGGAAATGCACTCTCAATACATCCAACCGGGATTGAAACCCCGATATTCCTACCATAGGCAGTTCAGTCTGTAACGTTACGTAACGGTTTACCTAAGTTATTTTTAAATGGAAGCCATCACGATGCAGTTATTTAACGTTCACTTGACTTGCACAACCCCCGAACGTGTAGGGGTAAGTAATTAATAATATTCACGTTATGGTTGAAGAGACTGATAAAATAGCTAATACCTTTAATGATTTTTTTTAAACATTAGTCTTGAGCTGGTGAGTACAAAGAAAAGTGCTGCATTGGCTTTGGTTTTGTTATTGGCAGATAATAAATATGATAAAGATAAGCAGAAACAAAGACGGACTTTATGGTCAAAACGTTGGTTACAACAAAGAAACCATTTTACCGACATTAATCTTTTACGTAAACTAAAACTAAACTTCAAGGACGACTATACAAATTATTTGCGTATAAGCTCTGAATATTCTCAAAGGATTGTGTCACTATTTGGTCCTTTAATATCCGAACCGGGCACAGCGATGAGAGATGCCGTCCCAATGGAGGAAAGACCGATATCCACGCTCAGGTTTCTCGCTGCCGGGAGATCCTTGGAGGACCTTAATTCTTCATCAAGGCCTCTGAAAGATCATACCCGAGATATGTGACGCAATATTTAAATGCTGAGAGAGGAGTATAAAGGTAAGAAATACAATTAGCATAATGATATTACAAAACACTTGTAATTGTAATCAATACAAAAATGGTCAACTGGTGTAGGATTATAATCGGTTGCAAAGGTCATTTTTACTAAGTTTACTTTGATGATATATTTTCCTTGATACATATTAATACTTTCATATGAATTTGCGGGGCTCTCTGCGCATGCGCCCTTCAGTCCGAGATCACATATGCTCATATACGGTCAGTTTTAGTGTGTCATCACTCCGAAAAATCAAACAGGTTGGACTGTTCATTCCTGGAGTGAAGTGGAGTGTCAGGCCGACATATTTGGCGTGAATCATTCCATTCACGGCCGGTTTTGGAATGAACAGTTGGACTGACACTCCCGGCATCATGCCGAGAATTATCGTGTACGGGCACCTTAGAATTGTCTAAGGTAGAACTCACGTAAAGTAAACGTTAAGTGAAGGGTACTATGGGTTGTAGCCAGCCAATAATTTTTCGAGTCACGTCAACAGGGATATTTAGTACTTCATTGGCTTGTTATGAAATGATTTCTTCATTATAAGTTATTCTACGTCTCATGAATCCTAAAACGTCTTGTCACACTTTATTTTGAATATCCATTAAAGCATTTATTGAATAATTTGTTTTCAAACCGTCCAAATCGCTTGTCTGTATTTTAATAGAGTTGTTACGTTGCGTGACTCCTGATCACACACTAGTTGTTTACATTAAATAAGCCTTATGTGAAAGTTATGTGAACGTTAAGTTGATCGTGATCCCGGCATAAAAGCCGGTACACACAGAATGCCAAGCTAAGCTGAGCTAAGCCATGGTCCCTCTTTCCCCCTCGAATTCAGTGTTGTTTCTTTCTGGTCTGCTTCAGTGAATCTTAGTTACGGCGTTCTCCAAAATGTCTTGTTTGGGTTCAGGTTATAGTACTGAGGAAAAGAAGATGTTTATGTTAGCAGTTGTTTTGGACGGTGAAGAAAATTTAGGAGGGAAAGGTTTGACTTGTTCAATTAACGCTTCCATTTTAATATAAGAACATTTATTAAATATAAAACTTAAATAGAATATTATTTAAATACACATGAAACAAACTTTAAAAAACAATTTCAATACTTCTTTAATTATTTTCTCCAAACAACGCTGCGTCTGTTAAACACAGAGCCCAAGCTGAGTTATGCGCATGCGCAATGTAATGCTGGATTCACACATGAAGATACACTACGCTATACTATGCTATGCTGTGCTATACTGTGTTTTAAGATCGCTAGCCAAGTATTTAAACGAACACGTTATCACATCACGCTATGCTGTGCTATACTATGATATACTATGCCGTGCTAAGCTACGTTATGTGAGCGAAATCGTGGACCGGGCGATTTTTATATCTCTCTCGCGCTACGTTTTGTTCTGCGCATGTGCACAACGCACAGACCCACAGAAGGCCATGTTGTCGTAAAGACTTCAAATACTCTACTAAACCTTCCAAAGTACAGCGTAGTACAGCTCACTGTGTGAAGCACACAAGAAAAAATGTCGCGCCGTATAGCGTAGCTTAGCTTTATGTGTGAACCAACACATTTACATACATGGTTGGCTATTTTTCTAAACAGTTAGCAGAGCAAATCTTAGCTTAGATTAGAGTTTTGTATGAATCAGCCTTAAGAGTCTTCAATATGTTTGATTCTCCCGAGCTGTGGGAAAGAGATGCATTGTGGTTTCAACTAAGAATCCTCTGTACGCTGCAACATTTGTGGTTCATTCTGATTTGTTGGATGCAACAAGTGCTGCTCTGATGTAGACTTAGACCCTTGTTTCACCGATGGCTTTATTTGCAAATTCGCATTGATTCGCCTTTGGGAGAATGTTGACATGTTGGCAAGAAGTCGGCAACATCTCACCCGAGGGTGTGGGAGGTTTATTGCGTGTTAACACCCCCTCCCCCTAAACCCTTACTGTCATTATTATCCTGAGCTTGCGTGTCAGAATAACCTGTTCAATTCCAATTAAAATAGCTACTTTTTTTTGGAAACTTATTTCTTCAGTGGTGAAATAAATTTGCAATCAAATTAGGCACAGTTCTTTGTCAACACATAACTTAACCCGAATAACTTAAATCAAACCGCCTAGCAGGTAATAATTTAATTTCCAACTAAAAACATAAACATATGAGATACAAAAAACATTAAAGGATTCTAACTATTTTCCTGAATCGAACTAAGCTCCCCTAAGAGAGAAATTCATTTCCCTAAACAATCAACAATCAGCAAGGCTAGTTAGTAATTTAGGAAATCATAAAAATTGTGGCATAAAAAGTTACCAGATGGGAACATTGAGAAAATTTGAATCACAGAATAAAAACCATAAGCTTAGTTCTTGCTTTGACCTTGAATCACAAAAAAAAAAGAATAGTAATGGTTTCGTGCTGACCTTGAATCATAGAGTAAGAACACTCGTGATGGTTTTCGCTATGGCCCTGAGTCATAGTGTAAGAACAATAATAGCTGACCTTGACTCACAGAATAATAACAATTATTTATAGTTATCGCTCTGGCCTCGAATCACAGCGTAAGAACATTCATAGCTTTCGTTCTCACCTTTAATCACAGAATAAGAAATATCACAGTTTTCACTCTGAACTTGAATCACGAAATAGGAACTATTGTGGTCTTAGTCCTGGCTGAAGGATCTCGACTTCTAATAGTCTCCGCTAGGTTTATTCTACTGATAACGGTACTATCAAGCATCCAGTAAGTCCTCGGTGCGAGAGGCCCAGTCAGGCTCCTGATTTGTTACGACTGTCGGTCGCTATAGACAAGTGAAAGTCGCGTGGCGCCGCAAGTCACGGGAGTGTGGAGGGGAGGGGATGGAGGTAGCGATGTCAACACAGGTGACAGACAACTCAAGTTCGATATTGTTCACACGCGCGTGGGCGGTCTCCCCTGTCTGCGCAGTCGCGAGGGGGCGGGGCACATCAGGAGAGAGGCGTGTCCACAAGGGGCGGTGCTACGGGTGCGTGCAATGTTGCGAGTGTGCAAATTATCTGCGAGACAAATACCGTCTTTGTGAGGAGGGTGGAATGTTAGTCCGTCATTGTCTGGGTGTGATGTTAGTCCGTCATTGTCTGGGTGTGATGTTAGTCCGTCATTGACTGGGTGTGATGTTAGTCCGTCATTGTCTGGGTGTGATGCTAGTCCGTCAATGTCTGGATGTGATGTTAGTCCGTCATTGACTGGGTGTGATGTTAGTCCGTCATTGGTTGGGTGTGATGTTAGTCCACATTGTCTGGGTGTGATGTTAGTCCGTCGATGTTAGTCCGTCAATGTCTTGCTGTGATGTTAGTCCGTCAATGTCTGGATGTGATGTTAGTCCGTCATTGACTGGGTGTGATGTTAGTCCGTCATTGACTGGATGTGATGTTAGTCCGTCATTGACTAGATGTGATGTTAGTCCGTCATTGACTGGATGTGATATTGGTCCGTCAATGTCTGGATGTGATGTTAGTCTATCATTGACTGGGTGTGATTTTTTTCCGTCATTGTCTGAGTGTGATGTTAGTCCGTCATTGACTGGGTGTGATGTTAGTCCGTCATTGACTGGGTGTGATGTTAGTCCGTCATTGACTGGGTGTGATGTTAGTCCGTCATTGACTAGATGTGATGTTAGTCCGTCATTGGCTGGATGTGATATTGGTCCGTCAATGTCTGGATGTGATGTTAGTCTATCATTGACTGGGTGTAGATTTTTTTCCGTCATTGTCTGAGTGTGATGGACAATACATAATTATTATACATATTTGCTTTGAGAATAGTTAGGGATAGCAAACAAATACACACAAAAAAAATCCTCTGCTTCAAATATTTGTCAAACAAAGATATTTATTTTGAGGAAGTCAGGGAAATCCCTGTTCAACCTGTTAATGTAAGACAACTTGTATCACTTCAGCGCATATGTCTGTACTTAAATCATTCAGAACTTGAACCTGTTCAATCTACTAATGTAAGGCACGTTTCCAGGACGGGGAACTTGGGGGACGGAAGCCCCCCCCCCCCCCCCCCCCNCAATATCGAAAAAAAAATTTAAAACTTTTATAAAAAGATAAAAATTATAAAATTATCTTGAATGAAAATTGAGAGTTAAGCACTTTGTAAACTACTTTTTTAGCTTCAAGAATGTAAATTTATTCCATTATTTTTCTGTTTCGTTGTTTTCGGGTAATTTCAACTCTGCCGCCGTACGATCAGTTTGTATTTCTCACGTTTGGCAGCACTGGAGACTAAATTAGCTTGATCTACAGTCTTAAGTCACCTAAGTTGGCCTACACTCAGTAATTCCTCCACACACGGAGATAAAAATATGCAGTTCCGTAAAAAAATTTATTAGACTTGACCTATGCTTGTTTGCATCCACCTATACATTTTGGGTGCAAACAAGCATAGGTCAAGTCTAATAATCTACCTATACTTTTTTATGACTTTTAATAGAAAGGTATTAGTTTTTATAAAAAATATGTAAAATTAGTTTATTTTCTATAAAAGTCATAAAAGTATATCAATTAGTAGTAAATGCAAAAAGGGGTCTACTTCAATATATTTTTGTACGAAATTTTGATTTATATTTTTCTCCGTGCAGGTCAGATTCGTTCGCCCCCCAACCCTCTGGGAAGAAACTTCTGGATACCGGCCTGCACAAGTTTCCATGATCACTACTTGTTCTGTTAAATGTTGTCATAATAGACGATCGTACACGTGGTAATAGTTGACTTGTACTGAATTCAGTACGGAAGCATCCATCATGGTTGTGTACTGGGGAATTTAGACGCTCTTCATCAAAAAGTTTAGAGTGAGAGGGAGAGGTTTGAGGGAGGAACCATCAAATTAATAAATATTAGGGCCCTCTCTAATAACACCTCCCCCCCACACCAAGTGGAACAGGCACGACAAAAAAAACCCAACAAGATGACGACATTAAAATACAGCCGAGGTAGCGAGTACAGTTTTTTGTTTGTTTTTTTATTCGAACATTCTCATTAGTCCACGTGAGCCACTGGATGGTTTCGTCTCAGAGTGATTCTTCCTGTGTGTGTGTGTGTGTGTGGTTCATTACACCCGGCTAATAATGTACCACAAGGGACCAGTCTCCCGGGACAGAGTTGTCTTCATGTCGGGAGAACAACTGGATAACATTTCCTGTAAACCATCGACATGGGAGTATGGTTGGTAAAGAAGTTATTAGATCTACTTTCATGTGTTCATAGTTTAGTAAAATGTTATCAATGTTCACTGCAATCAAATATTTTTGTATTTTTCTCAAGATGCTCTTTTTATGAAAATTACACTATAGAAAGAAAGAGGACTAAGTCTAGCACCCAAAAGCACCAAAATAAGAACTACATTCAACTCTCGATTCTACGACCTTTCACGGTTCCCTGTAAAAGGGTCGTTATTTCGAAGGTGTCGTTATTGGAATTTTAACAGATTTTGTTCCATCCCTGACCTTCATACGAAAAAATTGCATTTTTTAGACAACACGTGAAAAGGTAAATAAAATAAAACCTTCCTATTTCTTGAAGAAGGTACTCCTTTCACTCATTTCGTCAAAATTATAAGTTCGTATCAAATAAAA
>CABEEJ010009288.1:0-19366 GCA_901482245.1 Timema douglasi
ATAAATCTTTGCCGGGACCAAGGATTGAACCCCGGCCGCCAGCATAGAAGTCTGACACCTTACCCCTAGACCGCCAGGTCACCCAACTTTCAATCATGTGTTATTTATAAACAGTACATTCTCACGATAGCATGTCTTAAAAGTAAGACTGATCAATTAAGTCTATTTAGCATTTATACATTTTCACATTTTTTTCTTCTTCTATAGCTGAAAGTAATGCTATTTTCCTTTTTCTGTTCATACTGTGTATGACTGCTCAAGAGAATAAACAAGGGCTATCAACACACAATATTGGAGGCAAATAGCTGATTGTAATATTTACGTTTATATGTTTGATGTTTGATACAGCATGGGTAAATTCAGAGATTCCCAACTTTCTGAGAGTGTGTGAACAGCTGCACCACTAAGAGTTGCGGACTCAACGTAGGCCTACTGCTTTCAAATCTCAGCGTACGTGTGAATTCAGCTTTAAGGTGAATTCACACATAGGTACACTGAAATTTGAAAGAGCGGTAGTCCAGCAGTGAGTAGTGCTGCTGTTCACACACTCGCGGAAAGTCGGGAATCTCTGTTTACCCATAATGCATTGAAACATAAAAACATAAATATTACAATCAGTGCAAGTTATTGTATCCAAAATAAAATTAGATGTTTTAATTACTGCCTGAGTTTAATTTTGGAATCGATAAACCTCATAGCTTCAAATAAATTGCCGTTTTTAAATAATCACTTTTGATATACACCATCGTTAAAATGTGGTGTGTTTATCAATAACAAATGTTTGAAAGTTTGCGCATTAGTTGATCGGGTCTTCTTGGCGGGTTGTTTGTAGGAGCACTGGAAAAGTTTAAATGATCTCTACTTGAGGAGTGCGGGATACGCTGGCCAACGTTTTTGTGATTGGATTGAAGCTAGTGATGGGCACAATCGAGTAAAAATAGAGTAACTTGATAGAGTAACTTGATTGTGTTGGATAATGGGAGTACTCGATTCTTCCGGGACTACTCGAGTAGCTTTATTCGGACCTTGTTATTCTTTTAATTTCTCTTTTCTTACCGGCTAAGTAAGAATCGACCTTATTGTCTGAACTGTTTACCATGCTATTTTCATTTAAAAGGCTTATTCCCTTAGAGCTCATTTTTCATCAACATTTTCTGCTGCTTAGCAAAAATGCCCCTTTATGGTTTAAATGTTACACATGCATTCTCAATACAAATTACTCGCAAATGTAAAGTACACAATCGAAAAGCATGCTAATTAATCGTATCACATTTCCGATTATTTTTAAAAGTACTTGATGAGAGATACTCGATTTTTGTTACTCGGCCCCTCGGCAGTCTTATTTCTACAATCGCATATAACCAAACTAATTATTGTATCTCTTAATTATTTTGATCTTAACTTCTCCTAAGTAAAATATGATTATTTATAAATTGAAACTAATTAGAGTAAGATACAAAATGGAAAAAAATAAATACTGTTTTCACTTTTAAAAAGATACAATTATTATCAATTTCTCATAAATGTATAGAGAAGGTTATTTTATTAAAAAGATCACAAAACAATTATTTTTTGTGAGACACTTCTTAAAACGCATACTTTCATATTGACTGAATGCAACGTGAAACCTTAAAATAATAGGGTAGAGATCAATGTCAGTGTCGACTACCTACTACAATAATAATAATATTTAGCACCGCATCTTACTACCCAACTACCTACTACAAATTATTGACATGTTATTAGTATCGAATTCCATTGCAAGATTCTTGAGTAATGTTGTTTTTTATTAATGTTGTTTTTTATTAATGTTTTTATTATTATTATTATTATTATTATTATTAGCACAGCGTCCTACTAACCACTCGGGTTATACACACCTACGATAATGTGTAATAGTAGGGTGATTGTGAGATGAAATGGAGGACATACAATAATAATAATATTTAGCACCGCGTCTTACTAACCGTTCGGGTTATACGCTTTAAGTACTAATTACGCTAATGGATTAGGAATTTGAATTAGAGGAAGTGAACCCGCATTTGCGTGGAGGGAGAGTGGAAAACCATTTAGGAAAAACCACCACATTTCACCCGACCGAGATTCGAATCTCGATCTCCCCGTCCCCGTCAGCAGTCGAGCTCAACACGACAAGCGCGTTAGCCAACTACGCCACCGAGGCAGGTGGGAGGACATACAGTTTAACGTGGGATCTGAACCACGGTGGAGGCCTGGTATTCCACACATTCACAAGGTGTAATTAATACACGTCTTGTCAGAGGGGTAGGAAGGGTTTGTCAATCAGATAAATCTGTGCCAGGACCGAGGATTGAACCCCGGACCCCCAACACAAATATATTAAAGATAAAGATTTCCTCAAGAAACAAAGTCAATATCAGGTGGGCCAGTATGATTTTATTTGTTGTGGATTTATGAGAAATTTTAAATGGGTATAAATAACTTATTTCTAATTGAATACAAGCTGTATACTAACCTAATATGAAATATTACCTACATTTTTCAGTACGAGCCGAGGTCCGCGCATGTGCACATCATTTTGATTTATATTTAAATAATCTTCGTTATGGATTTGAGTCATTTATATTTTATATAGGCTACATACTAAATTTTCATTGGCTGGCTAAACCATATTTTATTTACGTAACTGTAACTTATTCACAGAGCAAAAACAACAAATACGTTCAAGATAGTGTATCATCATTGTGCTATTTTGCTATTGCGTACTATTATAAGGGCTAGCTGCACAGGACCACGTTCAGCAACCATGTTTTTTTCTTTTCTTCGTGGGCTTTGACGTCAGCTGCATGCCAATTACTGAGCGCTCCTAGATCTGTTTGATCAACCACTCACTGAGCGCTCCCCGTGATTTGTTCTTCGAGCGTGTTCAGTCAATATTGCACTCAAGTAATATTGAAAAAAAAAACTTAATCGGCATTGGTTATCGGCAATATCAGCAGCAAAATGTCGGCAATATCTACAATAGGGCTTATCGCCCCAGCCCTAATAAAAATAATTCCATATAAAGCATCAAATATTTCAAAGCTTAAAGTATTTGTTAAATTAAGAATAATTGAAAGATTACATACAAGTTTAAAAATTAAATTTATTTGACCACCCCCTTACATGTCACAATCCACTTTATTTTATTAAATTCCAGTGGCAGTCATTGACCAAAAAACAGGCATTGTCCAAATCAAAATATTCTAAAGAGAATAGATACTGTTATTATATAACCTATCATTTTACTTATGCTAACATTTTACATTATTAAATTAATATGATATATTATAAAGACTGTATAACAAATACATGCGATAAGATTATCAAACTGCAAAGAAAGGGAAGGTATAAACTCGTCTACCAGAAAGTATAGGACCTGGGAGGGAATGAAAACAATAGTGTGTGAATAATAGGAAAAGAAGACACCAACGGTCGGATGGTGAAAGATCATAAAGAAATTCTTAGGATTGGGGGAAGATAAACAAAAAACTGTATGAAGAGGGAAATTGACCATATAACCTGAAAATTGAAGTGGAAGTCAAAAAAGGACCCAGCATTTTAAAGAGTGAAGTGAAGAGAGCAGTGAAGGTACGCGTGAAGAAGGAAAGCTGCTGAAGGCGACGACATACAAGCTGACCTGCTTAAGAAACTCAGAAACAACGAATTAATGTATCCAACAAAGATTATAAATAAGATTTCCGAAACAGGATAATTACTCAAATACTTTCTAGACGTAGTCATGGTTGCCCTAAAGAAAAATAAACAAGCCAATAAATGAAGAGACTACAGGAAGATCAGCCTCATTTATAATGTGGGTAGGATCGTGGCAAGAATAGGCCTACTCAAAAGGTGACTGGAAAAATAAAATAGAAAGTGTAATGGAAGAAGATAATTTGGATTCAGAAAACGAACCAGAGATGCTAACGGGAGAATAATTTCATAGAAAATTTTAGAATTCAAGGAAAAAGTCTACATTGATTTCATTGACTGGAAAAAGGCGTTCGATAAAGTGAAGTGGAAGACACTGATGTAAATACACAAGAAGATTGGCTTCAACTGGAGGGACAGAAAGCTCTTTGCAAACCTATACCTGGGACACAACTAAAGGCGAGGCTAAGTGATGGAGAGACCAACAGCGTGTGGATAGGAAGAGTGAGAGAATTATGATGATTGTCCCCCAGTCTGTTCAATTTGTATGGAGAGTGGCTGGTCAGTGAAGCTCTAGAGAGACGTGGCAATTTCAGGATAAGAGGACGCGTCATCAACACAATAAAATATGTATATGATGTAGCATTACAGGCCAAAAATGAAGAAGAGTTGCAGGAAATTATGGACCAGCTGGTGGGGACAGGGATACGATGTGGCATGGAGATCAACATTGAGAAGTCAAGAGTCATGGTGATTTCAAAAAATTAAGAGCAGCTGAAAATTAAAATTGGAAACCAGGAATTGGAGAGCATAAAGCAATTCAATTACCTGGCAAGTCCGCTGACAAAGGATTCCTACTGCACCAAGGAAATTAGGTCAAGGATCACCATGCCAAAGGAAGCTTTCAACAAGATGACGTTACTGCTAACTAATAAGTTGAGTTTGAAACTGAGAAATAAACTGTTTAAATGCTACATTTGGAATATTACGCTGTATGAAGCATAAACTTGAAATCTCAGGAAGATCGAAAATACATACGCGGAGAGCTTTGAAATGTGGCACTGGAAAAGACTTGAAAAGGACAGGTGGACAGACCGGATGACAAAGGAAGAAGTCCTAAGAAGAGTGGATGAGAAGAGAACCATTTGGATGTGATTCTTCGGTACACGGCAAACGGTATCGGACACATCCTTAAGAGGAATCGTCTTCTTCACAACGTCAAAGACGGCAAGGTTGAGGGAAAGAGGAGCTTAGGAAGGAGAAGGATTCAAACATTGGATGACTTTAGGAAATAATAACATTTTGTTAGCTTGTGGAGGAGACAGATGATAGGGCGCATCGGTGGACTAAGTTAACTCACTGTCGTAAGACAAAGCAAACAATAATAATAATTATTATTATTTATTAAATAGCTTAAAGTAAAGCTAGCTCAAAATAAATATATAGAAACCCAATTCATTGGCTGAATGAAATAAGGCGTCACTCTCGAAATAGACCAGACTGCCGATGATGGAGAGATCGAGGTTCAAAATCTGGTCAGGTGTACTGAAGGTAGTATTGTTTAAATATTATTTTCCACTCTCCCTCGTTGCAAATATGGGTACAAGTATTTTGAATTTGGCAGTGAGAGGAGTAGGTCTGAATACTTGTAAAAAATCAATGGGGTGGTATTTCTGTAACTAAAGTCCCAACGTGTTTTTCCAAACTTGTATTCCTGTAATAATACAGGTCGAACACTACAAAATGGCGGCGATGATCTGAACCATACCCGTGGCAATACAAAAATAAATACTACAAGGCCATAAGGAAACCGGAAAATGAAGTTGAAATGGGGGCGTGAACGATTGGCGTCGGTTAAATAGAGAAATTCCGGGTGGAGGAAAAATTGTGGTCGTCGTATACATAAATGTTTGAAAACTATATAAAATTCAATAAAATCGAGACAAAAAATAATTTGTAAGTTAATCACGGTAATTGGCCGCAAAACATTTAGGCCTATTGAAAGACTTGTGTATACCTAGAAAACAATCGAAAATAACGTTTGATGAACTGGTTGGTAGATTTATTGGGAATTCATCTGTTTCCAAAGCCCTCGTTTAGGTCCGAACGTTTTACATTCCTTAGATGTTTATTTGTGGAATTAAAGACTAATCGGGATATTACACTAAGCTATGAGAAGGCAGGGGCATTGGCAGTGTACTTGATGGCAGCGTAAAAGGAATATATGATATTAGGACCGACGCAGCAACAGAAAAGCGTGCAACAAATCTCCAAGAAGTCCCCAAAATAGAAAGTAAAAGAGAGGAGGGCGGATTTTTCAATGAAGTGTTCAGTGTACGGCTATAAAAATCACGTAGCTTCAGAATGCAAATTTAATGAATATAGGAAGCTGTAATGTGTATCATCTAAAGGGGCATTTAAAGAAGAAGTGCTCAAAGAAACTGAATCAGGTTCAGGTTAAGGACTAGCCAACTGAGGAGAAACCATACTAGGACTTTGGCCCTTTTTTATTTTTATCAAATTACTCAAAACGGCCCCTCTGAGGTAAAGGGGGTGAATTCAATTAAATCCAACTTCATGGTGGGAATTAAAATAAAGGGAATATAAATCCAGTTAGATGTGGATACAGGTTCAGCCGTGACCTTAAATTTGTAAAATAAGTTTACAAGATAATTTACCTTACTCAAAATACCATGTAAACTTAATCTATCCACATATGCAGGAATGGTTTTGGGTTAAAATATTGATAGTGTAAGGAGAATACAAAGGTACAGTGTATAAAGGCTTGCCTATACTGATTGCCAAAGGTAACAACATTGCGTCATTATTAGATCGAGATTGGCTAACCTGCATCAAATTAAATTGGAAGGGGATGGTAAGTCAAGGAGGGATGGTACGGTATGTCAAGTAGGCCTAGAACAAAATAAAGAAAAAATTACTTTAAAGTGGGAGAATGAAATAAAGATGACTTTCCAAACTGTTATAAATCACAAGGGGGCGTCATTAAAGGTTTTCAAATGTCGATTGCTTTGAAACCAGGTTCGACACCAAAATTTCGTAAGGCAAGGCCAGTCCCTTATAACAAAAGGGAATTGGTGGATGTGGAACTGGTTAGATTGCAACAACAAAAATCTTGATTCGAGGGAGGCACAGCCAGGGGCGGATTTACAACTCTGCCACCCACAGGTACTATATAATTTGCCGCACACTATTCTTAGCTTAATTTCTAACCTTCTAAATCCCCGTTTCCCCCCTCTCAGCCCTCATATGCTGACACATACATCTGCATCTACATCTACATCTACATCTACACTAATATTATAAAGAGGAAAGATTTGATTTTTTATTTTTTTGTTTGTAATGGATAAACTCAAAAACTACTTGACCGATTTTAAAAGTTATTTCGCCAATATAAAGCTACATTATCAGCGAGTAACATAGGCTATATTTTATTTTGAAAATTTAATTTATAAATTAATTTAATTTTAAAATGTCGATAGTCACTCATATTTAATGGTAGAGTCTATGATTATTCTTCAATATGTGTGTTGAAAATAATAATACAGGATGGAGGGGAAGGGGGAAGGGCCTAGTACCATCTCTTGACCTTCTTGGCCAACGGTGGTTAAGAGTCTTTGAACCCCGCAGTGGCGTATTCTCTGGGTATGCTAGTCCTGCGCCACATATCCAAAATGATATGGACTAGTTTTTTTGTTTAATCACTGCTGTCTGTGTGAACTGTGTAAACACTAATGTTTGAATTGTTAATAAATATACATGTCATGAATTATTAATTTTAAAACTAATATTGGTTCATATTCCAAGAACACTGTGTTTTAAGTAATTCTTCTTCCAAAATGTTCAACTTAGCACAATAGGAAACCCAGGGCTTGCTACTTGAAAAACGCAAAGCTAGGGAGGCTCTAATGACCTTGCCCAATGTCTAGGGGGTGGCAACACATTCCTTTCCACTCCCCCATAAGTAATTGGCCAATGAGCTCGGGTTTTCACAACCCAGGTCATGCTGTTCCTGTGAAACAAGCTAAGCGTTGTGCCAACTATTTAAAAAATATTCAAGATCACAATATTTATTTATTAAACTAATTTAGTATAGTTTAAGTAAAAATACATAAAATAAACATATAATTAATTGTAAAATGATAGTATACGTAACAATCTTTAAATTATACACTAATTAAATACATTGATTTATGTTTAGGTATTCTAGTCACATGTATTAGGCAAACACATTTAACCATTCTTTAAAATTTAGGCATTTCAGCACTGATAGAGTGGTGAAAAGGGGGGGGAGGGGGGGGGGTTAAAGGGCGGGTGATGAGGCTACTTTAACCGTAGTTGGAGGTAATTCTTGTTTTCTTTAGTAGAAAGGATTTGTGGAGTTTTAATAGTGTTCTTTTAGTTTTCGTTTTACATTAACGACTTATTAGTCATTGTGATTTTATATAATTATACATCAAAAAATCCCAAAAGTCAGGAGTGTGAGTTCACCATTTCAAGATGATTTGGAAGGAAAAGGTAAACTAAAATATATTTTCACATAAGCNAAAATAAAATATATTTTCTTATAATTTACTTAATCAGTGGTGCACCCAGCCATTTACTTTGGGGGGAGGCATTCAATCAAGGCTGTTGATTTGGGGTTGCACAGCCTCCTAAGCCCTGAAGGCCGAGAATATTTATGAATATTAAATGGTTTTATAAATTGTTTTGAGTAGTTTTATAGTAATTAAATAATTTAAATAATACACATGGTATCGAAGCTATTATTTGTATGTTTTTTCAATTGATAATTTTGTGTGTAACGGTAAACATTTTGAATATTAGGCTTAAGTCTAAAGCTTGCTCTTAAAATGTAGCATATACATTCAACTCATCTTCAATGTTAGTTATAATTTATATTATTTAAATTTCTATTAACATTATTTGTGGTGTTGGGGAAAGAGGAGGAAGGGGGTTAAATACCCTGTTTGCCCCTCTCCCCCTTGGGTGCACCATTGCTTACAGAAAAGATATGTGTAAATATACTAGCAATAAATCAATGACGTAGCGATAGAGTATTAATAGTCCGAAATTATCTCCCCTATGTTAGTCAGAGTTGACGCATCTAAATAGCTTCTAGAGCATAAATTCTCAAGTTGGGAGACTCGTTTGTTTCCAAGCAGCATTGTGTGAGATAAGTTAGGCTTTATAAAATATTTTTAATTGCATCGTCAGTTAGACAATCCACCTTATTCCCTCTCACCAAGATCTTATAGACGCTTGATCGATATATCACTTCATTTTTACTCTTATTATGATTGTTTGGTTTGAGTATTGCTAAATGTGTGTTTTTAAATACACTAGGCTATTTTAATAGGTTCTGTCTCTCTTATGCATTCAGAAATGTGCTCATACCACTCTTAGTCCCGACATTAACAGTGACAGTGACGAAACAAATATATGACGGTAAAGTGTATGTAGCAAAAGGAAGGGGTAGGCCATTTAATACGTGGCTAAATGTTGTAGATGAATATGTGAAAAAGAGAAATATAAAGAGTTTAAAGAATAAAATAGCATGTATAGCTCGGTGTATGGATGTTGTTGAAGCGAAGGGTGTATGCAAGGATAGGGAAGCGTTGAGAAAGTTAGTGAGGATGGATTAAGTACAAAGTTGTTTTTTGAGCTATATTCATAGTCTGATTAGGTACCTACGTTAATGTATGAGTGTATGTATGTATTTATTTATGAATGTAAATATAGTTCTCCTTTTAGTTTGTATGCTACAACATCTGTTTCAGGGGTAGTGTTCAATACCCTTTTATATGTTAAGCCCTGATTTACTTGGAAAGTGTTCTGGTTTATTGAAAATATTCAAGGGAAACTCAATTTGGTTGCTGTTTATTGGAAATCTCTTTTTAAAGTCAATCATAAGTCTCTTTCCTGTCGAATCTAGTGCTACGTACCGTATCGGAACTTTAACAAAGAAAAAATTAGATAAATTTGAAAATTGGTATTTGATTACAAGTGTCTAAGTGAATTCCTAATCTTTTGAAATAAAATATATCCTTTAGTAAATATATTGCTGTTTTGGTAGTTTGTAATTTACTGAGCCACCGAAACCAAATTTAAAATATTTTTATACATATAGGTAGCAACACCTGCGTGAAAAACTATCTTACTAGAATTTAACACAGATTTCTCAAATCTTGTTTGTTTCGGAATGCTAATCTGTGGATATTGTCACAACTTTTTTTTTTGACGGTAATTTCATATTTTATGCTAATTAATAATCACCTAAATTCCATTTCTAACCTATTGTGTTATTTGACTTGAATCTGAATATAACTTTAATTTGAGTATTCCTACTGCAAATTCTGACCACCAGATTCGCATGTGTGTAAACAATACCGTAGGCCTACTGTCATTCAAACTAACATACAATGTTGTTTTTATGCTATAATAAACTAATATTTGTTAATAAACTTAGATGACTTAAATTAGTAAACTCCCTGGACTATAATCGAAATATTTTACAATAAGTCACTTTACATTGTAATGTGTATTAAAAGTATATAATATTTTGTTTAAGGTGCTCCCGTTGAAAATGTAGATGAAATAACACATGTGTTGACTTTCATTTCGTCTATCATTCTAGGATGGAAAAACAACTGAGGTTTAACATTGTTCTTCGGACTAACACTATAATTTTAATATTAAGAGCCTTTTAGAAAATACATAGTCTTTTAAAGTCAACATTGAGTGGTAACATTTCACTATATTATTAGTGTTATTGTGACCTGGCGGTCTAGGGGTAAGGTGTCAGACTTCTATCCTGACGTCCGGGGTTCAATCCCGGGTCCTGGCAAAGATTTATCTGATTACCAAACCCTTCCTTCACCTCTGACAAGACATCTTGTGAATGTGAGGAATGCCAGGTCTCCACCGTGGTTCGGATTCCATGTTAAACTGTAGGTCCTTCATTTCATCTCACAATCACCCTACCATTGCACATTAGCGTAAGTGCGTATAACCCGAACGGGTANAATCACCCTACCATTGCACATTAGCGTAAGTGCGTATAACCCGAACGGGTAGTAAGACGCGGTGCTAATAATAATAATAATAATTAGTGTTATTTTGTAGGATTTGATACTGTCTTTCTAATATGACAGTTGCAGATCATATGATTATATAAATGAAAGAATATCTAATAACATTTCATGCTGTCAGACATAAGTTTCTTCTAATGAAAATTGGACAAGTTAGAAGTACAGGATTAAAACTGCTGGTTTGGAGTCGAGTTGAGGAGGGCAGGATAGTACTGAAATGGTGGACCCCAACCCCCACAAGAGTATCATGACAACCACTTGTTTTAAGTAGTAAGAGTAAGCTTAGTAGATATTAATTTAACTTATGCTCGACAGTATATTTACCAAACACATTTCATTCCTTCAAAGTAAAATAGTTTGTTTCAGAAATATCTCAAAGTTGTGTTTCAAGTTCTTTCTTTGTCCTTTAATTTGGAAAGGTCCAATGTGTCAGGAATTGACTTAAATTTTCAGGTTTCAATTTCTTGTTACGATACCTGCTTCATTGGTTGCATTGTCTAAGGCACTACTCTCGCAATAGACTGGTCTTCCGAAGGCTGAGAGATCAAGGCTCGATCCCAACCGGGTCCACTGAGGGTGGTTTTTCTTACTTCCTTTTAATTAAACCTTCTTAGGCCCTAAACATATTAGTGTAAATACTACATAGGCGTATAACCCAAACAAGTGGTAAGATGCGATGCGAACAAAATTCTTATTAAGTGCACTGAGTGAGTGAAAAGTAGTTGTGTAAATAAAATCACAATTTTTGTTGAGCTTTCATTGAATAATAATATAGCCTCATATTAAAATTAAGTTATTTTCATCACAACTAAATAATTCATTCTCTTACTAAACACACAATAAGGTAAGTACTTAGTTACACTGTTGATCTTTTATGAATTTAATATAACCCAACAAATCCCCCTTATTTTTAATTGTTGGCAATGCCACACAAAGTAAGGCTAAACTTTGTTGTTCAAGGTCACCTGAATGTTGTGAGAAAGATTTGAAAACCCACCCGCCTCGGTGGCATAGTTGGCTAACGCATTAGTCTTATTGAGCTGGACTGCTGAAGACGGGGAGATCGAGGTTCGAATCTCGGTCAGGTGAAATGGGGGTGGTTTTTCCTAAATGGTTTTTCACTCTCCCTCCACACAAATTTGAGTTCACTTCATCTAATTCAACCTTCCCAATTCCTAATCCATTAGCGTAGTTAGTACTTAAAAAGCGTATAACCCGAATGGGTAGTAAGGCACGGTGCCAATTAATAATAATAATAATTTGAAAACCAAATGACCTTGGTGTTGATCACCGTGCGTGCGTTTATCAAAACTAGGGCTTGTCTAGTTTTTTAAACAAAAAATTGTGAAAGGAACATTACTATTTTATATCATTGCATTTAACACAAAAGTTTTTAATTTAGGTTTAGAGATAAATGTAGGCTAGTAGTCTAGGCCCTCTGAATATATTTCTGAAACACACTTATATTTAATATAGTCACCTGAGTAGTAAGGAGCTTACAGAAGGCCACAGAAGTTGAAAGATGATTATATTGGATCTGAAAAAGTTTTACTTTGAAATGATAACAAGTATTGTCACTGTGGCTTTTGTAAGACTTACCATACTGTTCTGATATTGATATAAAATGCTACAATAAAGAGGATTATAATGGATCTAAGAAAGTTTTCATTTGAAATTTTAACAATAAAGTTATTGTCTGTGACTTTTGTAGGCCCTAAGTAATATAATAGATCTGAAAAAAAAATTCATTTGAAATGGTAACAATTATTGTATCTTACTTTTGTAAGACTTACATATATCTCTGTTCTAATATTGATATAAAATGCTACAAATTTTAAAAAGAATTATCATGGATCTAAAAAAAAAAGAAATAATTTGAGATGGTAGATAGTTCATTTATTGTCTCTGTGACTTTTGTAGGACTTTGTTCTAATATTGCTATAAAAAAGCCACATAAGTTCAAATGGACCTGAAAAAAAGTTTTCTTTTGTAATGGTAACAATTAAGTAATTTCTATGTGGCTTTCTTAGGACTCTAGGATATAATGGCTCTGAAAATGTTTCCATTTGAAATGCTTAAAAAATGACACAATGAATGATATTTTAAATTGTTTTCACCAATTATTTTTAATATGCTTTTTGACTTGTTATTCCAAATTCAATATAATCCAAGACAAATGCGAGATTTATAAATAACTGCACTAGAAGCTGCTGTCTGATACTTTAAAATATTTGATAACACAGCTGTCTTCTGAGGCTCCCTAGTTTGATTCCTGGAATGTCAAAATTGGTATCAATGGTAAAATTGCTGCATCTTCTTTCCCAATGATGAATTAATGGCCAAGTAGCTATAAAGTAGCACACAAATAAAATCGGGTGTGAATTGCTGTAGACACTTCATGTTGCCTTAGTTTATACATGTTAAGCTCAATCTTCTTTTGACAGGTCATAAATAAACTTTTAGATTGTTATACACACTCACTTTTCACATTGTGCTAATCAGTCATTAACAAATACATATTTAAGAATCAAATAGCCGAAGCTATTATTTATGCTTTTTAGTGAGGAATTCTCCATCTAGATATCATATTCTTAAAATTGAAAAATGACACCTGGACACGGGAATCGAACCCGGGACCTTTGGCTTAGTACGCCAATGCTCTGGCATTGGCTAGAGCAATGGCGTACTAAGCCAAAGGTCCCGGGTTCGATTCCCATGTCCAGGTGTCATTTTTCAATTTTAAGAATAAAATATTTATTTGCTATTAACTACAGCAAATTCTTGAAATTATTGAAGTGTACCTGCATATGTATGGACAAAGAGTGAGAACCTATTTTATTAAATCCACCTTTTTAGTATACAAGAACAGACTAATGCCTCTCTATTTGTGCCCACCAGTGTGTGTCACGGTGAACATAATCTAAGGGGAATTGCTAGCAGTTTGCCCAGCTGGGATTTGAACCCCAACCTCCCTGTTGTGTCAAAGTGCAATGTGAATTTTGTACCTAACCGCACTAGACTAATGATATTGGTGGCTTGCATCCAAAAACTATACATTTTGGTGCAATAATGTAAAATCATAATTGTACACACATTTTAGAAACAAATTTACCCCTAATTATTTTATAGTATTTAAACCAATATATTTCCATCAGCTCTTTATCTAAACAGATTCTAATATTGTTTAGTTTTACATTCCTTATAGTTGTTTCACTAACCTTTTGCTTATCTTTGGTAGTTGGAAATAATTTTAACTCTGCTTTTTAATGTTGTGCCCTTGCTAGCCACTATATATTGTTAACCATACTTTAAATCTGAATAAAATACTCTAAAATATATAACATTTATTTACAATTTGCTACAATATAATAAAGTACTTTGATAACATCTTAATAATATTACAATTCACAGAAAAGTGGAAAATCTATAATAAGGCAGACATTATACCAGTACTAAAACTCTTTTAAAATACAAATTTTAACAAAAACCTATTTTTAAAGTATTAATTTGTTTTGTTACAAATATCAAGCCCTATTATGTTTAATAAGGTACATGTGATAAATGTGCATTATACTGGATTGTAAACTGTTGAAGACATTATTGTTGGGATTCTTTCATTACTTACCTAGTTCCACTGTGTTAAAAATTACACAACTAGTCTTTCTTGTCTCATAAGACAAAACACTATAAGCCTATATATGATCATAAACAAAGAAATGTTCATGTTCAGAAAAGTATGTACTATATGGCCTCAATCATTCATTCTAAAAATGAGTTAAACAAGCCTTATACTTCACTGATTATAGTATTACAGATAGTAAAACGTTACATATAAATTAAATAGTTTAAGACATATTTTTCAAGGCATGGTAAAGATTTCCTACTACAAGTTAAAGTAAGAATATTCAATATGTGGTGCAAATGGTAGACTATACTTCATTCACGGTAGGAATTACTCTCTGAAAGGTCTTTTTTCCTACCAATATCCTATTATATAAAAGATTTCTGGTAGGGAAAAAAGACCTTTCAGAAAACAATTCCTATGCTTAACAGACTTTATCTTTTTGTTATTCATAAATGGTAGCTCTCTGACTTTCGTCAGTTATTGTAACTTTACTTGTACCATAATCGATTAACTTTTTGCCCCAGGGGATATGTGACATTATTTAGTTTTGAAGCTAAAATAAATTTAAATCTATCAAGGATTAAAAAAAAAAATCATCATTTATTGGAATTTATTTTAGAGCTCTTATACTGCTTATTGATAACTGCACCCTCCTCCTCACTCTCCCCCTAAGTAAAACCTGGGACAAAATAAAGCATAGGATTGCTAGGGTTAATAACCAAGTGCTAGCAATAATTTTAGATACAAATAAACAAATAAAAGTCAGCAAACTATTTGTATCAACTTACTGATTTAGTTGTTGGTGTTTCTACATCAAATATGTTTAAAACTTTAGAAATTGTGATTTTCATGGCAAATAAATATGTGTTTAGTGACTTTCATCTAAATGATCGTTAAATTTTAGTATACTTTTTGTTTCAGTAAATCACACTGAACAGGATGGTAGAGTTGTCATCTGTTGCAAATGCGCCATTAAAGGTTAGTAGGCTACTAATATTTATATTTTTAAAGGCGCATTCTACAAAATGTTAACCTATCTAGCTTAAATAATCACTCTATCTGATGCAACCCTACTATTTCTATAAACACTTTAGCCAGCTTAGAAACATCAAGTTTCTTGAAAATATATTGTTCATTAAAAAATGCAACCAATAATTTTTGTGTGGACTTAATTTGGATTTAACAAATATATTTTGGCCTGTGGCCTTGAAATTAATTATTAAACACTTTTGTAAGCTCACTTGCATTATAAGTGCAACAATCACTATTACATAACGCTAACTGAGCTCATGTCCAAATGGTCAATGGATAAACAGTATAGCTTTGATAATCAATATTATGTCAAACTGATTGAGCTTGTGTCCAAATTGTCACTTAATCAACACCATTGGCCTGTGCCGGTGACGGCATAGTCTAAGGAGCTACTATCGCATTGTACTAGACCGTCAATGATAGGGAGATTGAGGTTCGAATCTTTGTCAGGTGTACTTTGGGTGGCTTTTCCAAAATAGTTTTCCACCCTCTCTCTCTTCCTTCCTTCACACAAATGCAGGTACACTTCCTCTAAATACAACCTTCTTAATCCCTAAATTAATTAGTGTAATTGGTATCTGAACAAGTAATAAGACGCACTGCTAAAAAAAAAAAGTGACTATAGCTTCATAATCAATATGTACAAATGACCCATGTACAAAATTAATGATCAATGAATAACAAATTAAGATGTCTATTTTTGAAAATACATTTAACTCTTACCAATTCATATTTATAAAATATTCAATTAATATTTTCAAAAATACCAAATCTATTTTGATGTTTTTTTCAGGTCATCTTTTTAATCCACTTCATTTTGACAAGTTGGTAAGTAGGAAATAAACTAAGCCATATATAAATATTTACAGTTTCTGGTTTTTTCCATTGTGTCTCAATACCTGTAATCCTGTAGTGGTTTTATGCATTAATTATTTATTCTAATGGAGTTGAAATAATTAAGGTAGACTTTTAGAGAAAATGTACTCACATTTGCATGGAAAGAAAGTGGGGAAGCAGAAATAGGATTTTACCCTTAGTACATCCTCTTTTACCTTCGATATATTTGATTTGAGTTTCTTAGTGGCAAATACTTCTTTAAATAAAAGTTATTATACATTAAATTTATCAAAGCCAGTTTGTTAAAATTTTATCTTTTTTTTTTTCAATATCATTATTGATAACATACACTGTTGTTTTTCTCTTAAACCAATGGCCAGCAAATTTGGTCAGAAGGGTTGTGGAAAAAACTGGTTAAAAATAACACATCTAATTTCTAAACCTTTCACATTTAATCACTTCTACCCTCCTCACCAGTTATGCAGATTAAGTGTAAAGTTCATATACTCTGGGTTTTTTTTTGTTGGGATTTTAATCTCAGCTGGGTGTATGTACTGAAATTTTTTTTTTCCTAAATATTTTCCCACTCTCTTTCAACTCTAATGCAAGTACATTTAATATAAATTCTACGTTCTTAATTCCCACTATATACATTGGCGTAAGTAAAATTAAAATAGTCCAGGCAGTATGCAACATGCAGGGGTAGGGTAATAATAATAATAATGATGATGATGATGACGACGAATACAAAGCTGAAGACGAAGAAAACAACAACAAAGACAGCTATTTACTTCATAATTTATTCTTTCTATAAATAATAACAAAAAAAACTTTTGGTCATTTAATAAATCATCGTATGTTGTCATATTAAACTCAATAGGGTGAGCTCTATTTGAAAAAAAAAAACTTTTAATTTTTTAAACCTTTTATAAAGTCTGATTCTACAGGAAGAACAGTAGAAATCACCAACATTGATTGTGATGACAAATGTTGACATGTTTTATTTTATTGATTTTTTACATACATTTCATCTAAAAAGTTATAAAAAGTTTCTAATAGTGTAACCTCACCCTTATTCTCCTGAGAATAAAGGCGGGTACACAATGTAAATACAAAAATACCAAAACCAAACAATAATTGCAGAGGAGCCAACAGGATATCACATGACAAATAGGCCGTACTCCGGCATATAGGTAATTCTGCTTCCATGAACCCACTTTACAAATATTATTTAGAGGACTCAAAAATTTAGCCAAAATCAAGGGTAGAGGACGTGACAGTTTCATTTATATAGGTTCTATATCGGAAGACTATACGAGAAGATAGACAATTAACATAAGAATTTAAATAGTTTATTTTGATAAACAGAAGATAACAACAATGGTTAAAGTCAAACAATGAGATAAATACATGAACATAAATGTATATAAAAGATATAATTCCAATAGTTTACTTTTAACAATCCCTCACAATTTAAAAGGTGAAATATATATAATATATAGAATATTATAAATATGACAACAATGGATCTTACCCAACATCCCAAGCTTACTATAAATATATAGCAACTATTAGAAAAGTTACAACAATGGGTCTGCACAATCGCCTAGATTTGAACTCTAATGTATAACATAAGAAAAATTGTTTATAACAAGTATAGAAATAGTCTTTCTTGTCAACAAAAATATTAGTTAGCGCAATACAACATTTTACAAAAAGGGAAAAGTCCCAAAACATTAAGGAGTAATAATCTAACTTTACAGCCAGATGGGCTCTAAGTTTCATGTTTTTCCTAAACCTTGACATCTTACACCGCACAGGGTATACATTTCGTTCAATAATTGTCCACTCAAAACGTAACAAAAGAATTATCATTTTCCGATCTTTGACATCAGATCGAGAATACGCATCTAAACTCCTAAGTTCAAAAATAGAACTTTGCATTTATTTTGCCAACTTAACAACTTGCAAATATGATTTACTATACCTAATCCAACTTCTAACCAAATCAAAGTTACATATACTATCCCTAACCATTATAATGTAATTTAAAATAACTAATAATATTTATGGTCGAAAAGGAATTTGGACAGTATAAGAGCCGAAACGTAGTTTATACCTTATGATCATCCTCAACACCAAGATGTGTCCAAGGACGGTATCCTGACAAGAATGTAATATCAATCAATACAGGTTACATGAATATATACGATTGATATTCTGGCTCGGGAAGGGGGAAGAGGGGATAAAAAAACGGAGGGGAACATACACAAGGAGGAGGGGGGAAGGGGTAACTAGACGGATGTCGAATGTTCGAGCATGACATGGACCGAGATGGAACAATAGTTTCCTGGCCACATCACTTATTTACGGAAGGACGTCACGTTTTCCCAGCATGCTTCACGCTAATTCCTGGTACGAGCCAACACAATGCTCGCTCGGTTAGTCTGATGTTGATATTGTGCGCTGCATGTCGTGCGTGATGTATACCGGGGAGGGGCCACTGATGAATGGGGCATTGGTGAGTTGAATCGTGTTTGTTATTCAGTCTTGTAGGTTTTAACTATTTTTGTAGATTTATGCCAATAAATGCTACAATAGTACTTCTTTATTGGTTATTTAATCATTAAATGTATTGTATGCCCATGTTTATCTAATTATAACTGATCACTATAAACAATATAACAATAATTTAAAGGGTGACCTTGCAGTCTAGGGGTAAGGTGTCAGACTTCTGTGCTGGGGGTCTGGGGCTCAGTCCTCGGTCACGGCACAGATTTATCTGATTGCCAAACCCTTCCTTCACCTTTGACAAGATGTATATTAATCACAACTCGTTAATGTGTGGAATTCCAGGCCTCCACCGTGGTTCGGATTCCACGTTAAACTGTATGTCCTCCATTTCATCTCACTCTAAACCTACCATTACACATTAGCGTAAGTGCAGTGCATACAACCCGAACGGATAGCAAGACACAGTGCTAATAATCAATCAATCAATCAATCAATGTTTATTTAGGATTTAAAAGAAAAATTACATAGATTAGTTTTTGATACAATCCCGAAGTACCTAAAGGTACATCTTCAGGTCTTG
>CABEEJ010009289.1:0-12619 GCA_901482245.1 Timema douglasi
GGGGAAAGGAGGCTATTTATAGCAGCCAATCAGAGGAAAGTAGGTCAAGGGGTGAGGGAATAACGGTACGGATGTGGAAAGTATCTTAACGAGCATGGTGTGACGTAGTGTTGCGAGGTACCATACTAGCTACTGGAAGTCTAAATAAGTAAACATAAATAAGTCACATACACATAATTCAGGTAATTCTCACACGACTTGTATTGCTGGTCGCATTGTCTAACGCGTCACTTTCATGTTGGACTGAATTGCCATTGGCGGGGATGCCAGGGTTCAAATACCGGTAGGGTGTTCCAAAGATTTTTTTCTAAGGGGTTTCTCACTCCCCCTCTATCCAAATATAGGTACAACTTCTCTAAAATACTACCTTTCTCATCTTTCTTTCATTAGCGTGATTAAAGTATGAGTGTAACCCCAATCAAACCCTTTCTTAGATTGCAAGTATAGCTTGCTTTTTTATATAACCGTCTCCTACTGGCCGTTCAGGTAATACGCTTCGCAAGCATATCTACAACCATGAATTTCCCGCTGGTTCAATAGCACGGACTGGTGTTGATTTGTGGACCACTGGTTGATAAACACTGGCCTACACGATACATCTGTCGAAAATATTTATTTCTTCTTAAGGAGAATCATGTATGTTATAAATTGGTCATGGATCTAAATGAGTTCCAAATGAGTATATATGATTAAAAAAATGACCCCCTTCAAGAATCCCTTTTCTCTCCTAAAACTCTAGTCTAAACTATATCTGCACTATTGACAAATTGGTTAGAAGAGTTTGAGAGCTCAAAGAGGCGGACCCTTTATTGCTCTGCAATTTCAAATACAGCCGCGCGATTATAAATATATAGGCTACTTGAGTTCCTTTTAAAAAAACTAGATAAGCAACTCCAAGAAAATAGTTATCCTTATCGTTTTAAGCCGAGTGTGGCAGAAAGTGCCGGATGAAGGGGGATAGGGTAGTTAGGCAAGGATAGTATAGTTTATTATTCACCCTGCAGGTTGTCCACAAGTTTTAATTTTCATACTATTTGACAGCTAGAAAATAAACAGATTGGGGGGCCCGGGCTAAACCCCAGATGGGATCGTTTACTTGATGTGTTTTTCACTGATTGTTTTGAAAGTTATTAACATAAATATTAATGATATAGTTTATATTAGTAAGCAGTACGATATTCAATCAACCAATGAATTCATAAAAGAAAATATAGCAATCGAATCCCAGCTGAGTGTGATTTTACTAAGTGGTCTCCCACTCTCCATCTACACAAATTCTGGCACATTTCCCCTCAATTCTAACTTCCTCATTTTTACCACAATATAGCAATAAAAGATTAATATTTCGGAAGAATAGAACAAAAAGTTGCAAAAAATAAAGTTGTTTGATCGAGGCTTCTTTAAGAAGGTCATGTGTGAGCTGGTTCAAGAGAACTGATACTTTGAGCAGCTATGAAGCTCATTAGAGCCGCAATGCAGCTCACTTGAACTTTTAAGAGCTGATTGATGGTATTCTACAATGCACGAACCAGAAGAGCTTATCGTTTTAACGTATGTACTTTAAATTAAAACAAGAAAAATAAACTAAATAAAAAATTGTTTGTTTACCCTATAGTAATTTTAAGGATGGTAAATGTCTGTTTTTACATTGTTTAGTGAACTTATAGAAGACGATGTAAAGTTTGTCAATTATTTCCGTATGTCAGTATCATATTTTGATGAACTGTTTAGTATTTTAAAATGTTCGCTCCAGAAGAGAGAGACACTAACATTTCCAACTATCTTATTTTTTTCATTTGATTAAGTTAATATAGTCATTGCTGCTGGTGTCAAGAATATTGGCTGTTATCAAATGTTCTTCAATAAATCGTTTTGCACGAAGAGTGATACCATTTTCTCTACCAGCTGCAATTTTAATTGCCTGTACTGAGCTTCAGCTCACGTGCGCTTATCTGAAGGACTACAAAAGATACAATACCCTAATGAAAGTTTTAGCAATCGTGAATAAGCTCACGCACGTTCATCTGAAAGATTACATAAGATACATGAAAGTTTTAGCAATCGTGAATCAGCTCACGCACGTTCATCTGAAAGATTACATAAGATACATGAAAGTCTCAGCAATCGTGAACCAACTCACGCGCGCTCATCTGAAAGGCTACATAAGATGCAATACCCTTCTGAAAGTTCCAGCAATTGTGAGCCGGCTCACGCACGCTCATCTGAAATGCTACATAAGATGCAATACCCTTCTGAAAGTTCCAGCAATTGTGAGCCGGCTCACGCACGCTCATCTGAAAGGCTACATAATATGCAATACCCTTCTGAAAGTTCCAGCAATTGTGAGCCGGCTCACGCACGCTCATCTGAAAGGCTACATAGGATACAATACCCTAATGAAAGTTTCAGCATGCGTAAACCGGCTCACGCGCGCTCATCAGTTTGTCAACACACGGAGTAAATGATTGCTTTATTATAATGCGAGCTTTCATGATTGAATTGGTTACGCCTTGCTTGGTATTGAGTATTATTAACCAAGCGATTCTGATCAAGCTGAAGGGCGAATGTCTTTTGAGTGGTGTTTTGTAAACAAAGATAATGGTTGGGATGTATAGTATATAGCAGCTGATAGTTTATTTCAAGTGATCCTACATGCATTTAATTCGATATCATATGCCCCATTTAGTTATATTTGTAAAGGGATTTATCTTTATTTTAACTATTTATAATGCCAATTATTATTATTATTATTATTATTATTATTATTATTATTATTATTTTAGAGAGGGTAGCTTGTCTATGTCTCAACAAATCGTTTTCCATGGCAAAGATCCACGGAGTGATAAAGATAAACAAACCTAAGACAAATTTATGAGCTTCGTCTGTTGTGGTAATAATTTATTGTGTATGCGCCGAAGTGAAGTTTTACCTCCATTAAACAAAGTTGCAGGTTAGTCAGCAATAAACACTACCGGCCATCCCACGGGGTAACCGACCACCCTATGCAATTAAGAGACACATAATGACCAGAAAGAGATCGGGCGGAAGTTTACATATGTTTAATTAATGTTTTATTAGTGAAGTAATTAGATGAAGCGTTAAGATTTTTCAACTCTTAGTAACGAATTTGACTCTTAACCATTTATCTGCCCTCGAATCCGATTTAAATACGAGTAGCTTTTCAGCCACAGTTTACAGAACCTAGTACAAACCTTTGTGAGTTTTATTATTATTTTTATTATTATTTAGCACCGCGTCTTACTACCCGTTCGGGTTATACGCTTCAAGTACTAATTACGCTAATGGATTAGGAATTAGGTAGGTTGAATTAGAGGAAGTGAACCTTCATTTGCGTGGAAGGAGAGTGGAAAACCATTTAGGAAAAACCACCCCCAGTTCACCCGACCGAGATTCGAACCTCGATCTCCCTGTCCTCAGCAGTCGAGCCCAACATGGCTAGCGCGTTTGCCAACTAGGCCACCGAGGCGGGTCTTTGTGAGTTGAAAGCTCCCTGCATTGGCTCGTGGAGAAGTATCCGAACATTATATGGATGGTATTTACATTAATTTAAATATTAAAATACATAAATGGGATCCTTTCAATTAAATTTAGTTGAAACATGACAACTTGACACGGGACACGACAACACACGAGAAAGAACTGCGGTATTAAGAAAGTATTGCGCTTATATTTATTTATATACACTTTAAAAACTTTTTAAAACAGTTATTAATTTGAGGCATTTAACTTTTACGTTCTGAACCTACTGATTATATCAGCACAAGAGAATTTCTATGAGCAAGAGTGAAAGAGGTATTTTTATATACCTTCCAACATTCCTTTACATACCATAATCGACACGGGACCAACGGCTTTACTTCTCCTCCGAAGGAAGTTGTGCTACAGATTCTTATCGCTCAATTCATTGACCCCGGCTGGGTTTGAGCTTATAAACATTGAGTCCTGAGATGAGCACATTACCCTAAGATTACCTAGGTCTCTCTCTCTCTCACTCTCTCTCTCTCTCTCTCTCTCTCTCTATATATATATATATATATATATATATATACATTTAATGGCACATGTATCAGCTTGTAAATACCCAAAATTTATTTTATAATCACTCATTACTATCCGTCAGCACCATCCACATTTAGTTACACAAATGAATAATAACGAGAAAGGTAGAGTTTAGAGTAAGTGTTCCAAAATTTGCATGGGGGAAAGAGAGAAAGTGGGAAACCATTTAGGAAAAAAACACAGGTGGGATTTAAATTCTCTACCCGCCCATCATCGGAAAACCAGACTATACAAGATTGACTTGTAGTCTGATTGCCCATCAAAGCGAATTACATAATATTTAAATTTATTAGCTTTCGGACTATGAGATATGCGTTCTTGCTATAGCGATCCTATTATAGTAGGCATTTGGTAGAAATAATCTTTTAGAAAATAAAATTGTATTGTTTGCGGTCAACATTTAATAATATTTTCCTATTATTAGAGTGGTCTTGGGGCAGTGCTCACCTTAGGACCCGATGTCCATAGGTTCAAACCCAGCTGAGGTCAATGGAATTTTCTTGAGCTATAAAAATCCGAAGCACAACTTCGTTCGAAGGGGATGTCGGTTCCATGTCAGTTCCATGTCGCTTGTGGCATGTAAAAGAACCCTAGAAGATTATGTGAAAATACCCTTCCTGGCATAATTGATTAACCCTTTCACGCTCACTCATAGAAGTTCAGTGTCAGCTTTCTGAACTCCCCTAGTACATGGTATTTCTACCAGATGGTGCAGACACCCCTAACCAGCCGAAGGGATGAGTGCTTGCACAGTTCCGGATAAATAGAAGTCAAATTAAATAAATTTTTGGGTTGTTGACTTAAAAAAGTGTTTTATTTTAAAAGTATTGACGCCATATTATATCCAACGTGGCAGCTGCACATCACACATTTTAACGTATGAATACTTGAAAGTATGTCTAGTGACTTTTATATATGTAAGATAAGGCTGTTCGTATAAGAATTGGACTGATAACAGTAAAAAGCTGTATGTCCCCATATTCAAATCAGTCTGTTACATTATTTTAGCCCCCACTACCTCTGGGAAAGACCAAGGCCCCCTTTAGACCAGTGGTGACCTGGCGGTCTAGGTGTAAGGTGTCAGACTTCTATGCTGGCGGCCGGGGTTCAATCCTCGGTCCCGGCAAAAATTTATCTGATTACCAAACTCTTCCTTCACCTCTGACAAGACATCTTGTGAATGTGAAGAATGCCAGGCCTCCACCGTGGTTCGGATTCCACGTTAAACTGTAGGTCCTTCATTTCATCTCACAATCACCCTACCAGTACACATTAGCGTAAGTGCGTATAACCCGAACGGGTAGTAAGTCGCGGTGCTAACAATAATAATAATAACCTTTAGACCAGTGATCAACCTTAATAGACCCTCGGCCGGACGGGCTGGCTAACAGTTCTGTTATCTGTCATACCAGATGTTAAGAGAGTGAAAGTTTCCATCCACACCCAAACCACGGTCTCACATGTAAACGGACTTGAAACGTGAAAGTTGTTTTCGACTTCCTTCCTTCAAATAAACCACCACATCGGTTGTTTCGGGTCGGTTTTAATTGACTATAGAAAGGTACGTACATAAATAACGTCAAGGTGTGAGTGTGTTTCGTAATCAGTATTATACGTCACAATGTCACGTCAATGAGAATAGGTAAATAGCAAATAATGACAGCCACTTTGAAGAACCAGTTTTAAATTAATATCTTCCAACAGTTGTACGTAAGATACCACTTAGCGTCCTGAAACAGTTTAGCTGTGGGCAAAGGATATGCATCTGTACAGGGGCGGATCCAAGGAGCACTTTCTTTGGGGGGACAGGAGGGGGGGTTTCTGAGATATGGAATTACTTTAAGTTGGGAGTGTGTGTGTGTTCTTCTCCCAATTTTTTTTCTAAATTGGACCCTCAAAAGTGGCGTTTTAATGTCATCCTAAACTCCTAAAATGTTATACTATTATTGTATTCACGCAGAAAAGCCAAGACAACAGATCTGCTTTGCCCCATTGTTGTCCTGAGCCAAGTCTTTATTAGACGCAACAATGACACTGCCACTTACCCTTAACACTCTTTATAAAATTGTAATACATTAATCTGAATTTTCCTATTTTATAAATTCTTGTTCGTTCGCCTGGCTCTTTTCATGTTGCCCTTTCTATTGACTTTTGATGTGTTTATTTCTGCTACACTCCACTTTATTCGTCTGGACCATTTGGAGAAGATAACCTCTCCCCCCACCTTGCTCCTCCGCGGGTTCTCCTGCATCTGTGAACTAAGTATTATAATATTACTACCTACAATGGTGGGTACACAAACAGTGCCAGTCTCATATAATTGTGTTGGTTGCTGAAAGGGTGGTTGAGGTTTGAATCCCAATCTGGTGTATCAAAGTGGGTTTTCCAAATGCATTAGTCTAAACTGGTTCTTCTAACATAGATAAACCGCTATGATGATGCTAACTCAAAGTTACAGCCTATAATATATTATATGCCTGTAAATAACTCTAGAACATACACAGCTCTCGGTCTTGGGGCCGTTAATTCATCACTGGGAAAGGGAACGCTCCAAATTCACGAATGATAAATATTTCAGCCATGTTGGGAATAGAATTAACTTAGTAGGAAGAAGCGCTACGACTGGGATAAAGTGTCAAACTATACTAATTGTACTTTATTCCAACTATACTTATTGTAAATAAATATTAATAATATTGTATTTGTGTATTGAAATAAATAGATAGGCCTATGTTTTATTCGCTAAAAATTGTATTAAAATAAATATATATTTATTAATTAAAATGTTTATTATTGATTCAGACTTTTTGTAAATAAATAAGAGAAAAACATACTTAATTATTGGAATATATAAATATTTATGGTTTTTATACTAAAATAAATAGATATATGCATTTATTTATTAAATTTTATATAAAATAAATATTTATTTATAATATGATTATATACTATAATTATATATATTTTAACTACTAACTATACATTATTTAATGAATCAGATAGCCGAAGCTATCATCTATGCATTTTAGGGAGGATAGCAATACTTAGATATCATATTCTGAAAATTGCATAGATGATAGCTTCGGCTATCTGATTCATTAATATATGCAATCTCGTACAATTATAATATAATTGTCAATTGGCTGCAAAAATGCCAACTACCGAGTCGTGGATGGCTGCGTTGTCTGATGGCTGTGATCTTATATAATCACATGTTTATAAGCTGAACGACTTCCGCACATCCATCTTAGACTCTGCCTTAAAAATATCAGTGAAGAATGACCATGAACACGGGACGAATCCTGGATAGCTCAGTGGTAAGAGCATTGGCGTACTAAGCCGAAGGTCCCGGGTTCGATTCCCGTGTCCAGGTGTCATTTTTAAAATATACATTATTTACTGGCAAACTAAATGGGAAGAGACCATTGGCTAGACCTAAACGCAGATGGGAGGATAACATTAGAATGTATTTGAAAATCATGGGATGAAATTAAGGAGACCGGATCGAACTAGTTAAAGATAAGGATAGGATTAAGGTGTAATGAGGTGGACTGGATAAAACAAGCTCAACATAGGGGTAGGTGGCGTGCTATTGTAAGTGGATCAATGAACTTTCAAGTTCCTAATGTCATACAACAAGTAAGTACTATTAACGACTCGAAGATTGAGAGTTGTGTCTTTTCTAGAATTAAGTCGGTCTGCAAATCGTGTGATAAATTATATAATGGGTTCAATGATATAATCATTGAGGTATGGGTAAGTGCTTTATAAATAACTAAAATGTAAAAATTAAACGCATAAACCTGTCCAAGCATTAATGCTGAAAAAGAAGGGAAACCTTATTAAATATCCAGAACCTGTAGGCTGTAGCTAGTAATGACGTCATGATGTTGCATCACGATTGACGCTCGACGCAAGTTAAGAAATACCTCACAAAATAGCAGGAGCGGCGACTTATTAGAGGTATAATATATTATTTCTAAGGGTGTAGGAAGAATTGGGGGGCGGGAGAAAATTTGGGGTGTCTAATAACCTTTTCGAAGTTAATTTATGAATATTTTCTGGAATGGACGCATGGGGGTCCATAAAAAAACTAATACTTTTTTTTTCTAAAAATTTTGTTTAATCCTCGGTCCCAGCACAGATTTATCTGATTGCCAAACACTTCTTTCACCTGACAAGACGTGTATTAATCACAACTTGTGAATGTGTGGAATGCCAGGCCTCCACCGTGGTTCGGATCCCGCGTTAAATTGTAGGTCCTCCATTTCATCTCACAATCACCCTACCATTATACATTAGTGTAGGTGCGTATAACCCGAACGGGTTGTAAGGCGTGGTGCTAATAATAATAATAATAATAATTTTTGCTAAAGGTGTAGTTATTCGAGTGTACTTTTGATAGCATGTTACTCGCTATCAGTCCCATTTCTCTGCGGCCATTTGAAGGTTGACGCACGTATCACCCCATGGACAAAGCTTAGCCGAAGGTAAGTAATTCAGCTCGAACCGGGCGTCGCATTGTAGTGCGGTAGCCTGAAGCTTTCATTCAAAGACAGAGGAATGGAGGGAGTCAAAAAAATGGAAACTACCAACTATAAATTAATGAAAAGCCTTTAACAACAAAGCTCTTGCAACCTGTGAAATATAATATCGATTTACTTAATACCTGCTTTGGATACCGACGCAATTGGTGACCTGGTGGTCTAGGGGTAAGGTGTCAGACTTCTATACTGGCGGCCGGGGTTCAATCCTCGGTCCCGGCAAAGATTTATCTGATTACCAAACCCTTCCTTCACCTCTGACAAGACATCTTGTGAATGTGGGGAATGCCAGGCCTCCACCGTGGTTCGGATCCCACGTTAAACTGTAGGTCCTCCATTACATCTCACAATCACCCTACCATTACACATTAGCGTAAGTGCGTATAACCCGAACGGGTAGTAAGACGCGGTGCTAATAATAATAATAATAATAATAATACCGACGCAACTCTTCCCAGCTTAAATTGTAGTGTTTCACCAGGAATGTGTTTAAATTCTCAGTCACACAAGCAAAGCGGATACCATGTTTATTGCTTGCATCCATCTTCTCATTCAAAAATATGTATTATAAAAAGTATATTTGAGTATTTATGCATTTAAATATATATTGATAGTATAATAAATATACATATTATGCAACATGAATGCCTATATATGACTAAAAAATGGCTCAAAACAAATACTGGTAGCTTATAAAATCTATATGACAAAAAATGACCAAGGAATGATATATACAAAAAGGTCCCACAACCAAGGGATCAAGAACAGAATTTAGGTACACATGAGTATTGTCTGTGATGTACAAAAAATAAAAAACTTTATAGCCCACCGCACAGACTTTCTATCGCTCTTATCTTAAAATATACATTTATTAAAAACTCGTAAGATTTGTGAAACGAAATAATAGGTGTATACATTGTTGTGTAAGCACTACACCAAATATCATATTATATCAAATAATATATACTGTTACTTACTTACTCTATGGCATTAGGATTTAGGAATGAAAGTAAAACTGGCATGGCATCAAAATCCGGACCTTGATAGTCTACCTACTATTATATTTAATTAACATAAAATAGACAATATAATAAATACGTAAGATATCATTGTTGATATAATCTCTTTATATGAAACAATACGTCTTATAACATGAACATATTCAACAACATCGTAGCTAATACGCCATGCACGATCTAGTATGAACTTTAACATAAAAATGTGTTAAGAAAGGTGTAATCTAGAGAAAATGTACACAAATTTGCGTAACAGAAGAGACACCCTCAGTATATCTGGCAGGATTTGAACTCCAACCTCCACATCATGGTCAAACCAGAGTAAATGAGTCTGAAATATGTTCCGCGTGTCCAGCATGCGAGCCCGATGAAATTTAAATTCAAATAGTTCACAAGCGTTAAATTTTACTTTATAATATTTACAGAAAGTATGGTACTGTATCAGTGAAAAATCTGTAGCTCAAAATTCATGAATTTTGATGTTTTATGAACCCCCTAACCCAAAAAGATGAGTCTAAGCAATATTCTGTTTGTCTTCAGGTCCGTCCGTTCAAACTTGATATTTATATGTTATATGGTCATACTTTTTTTTAAATTTCGATCCTATCCTTCAAATTAATGGTAGTTTATTGAAGAATGATTTTTGAAAAATTGGAATATTTAGAAAATGGCTCTAATGATGTTTAAATGGCCTATCTGGGTAGCGCTTGATATTAAAAATAGCACCATATTCTTGTTGGTTTCTTTGAGGGCTAAGGGAGGAAGTTCGTTCAAGGGTAGTTTTACTAATGACTAATTTTTGAAAATTTTATATTTTTCGAGAATGTCAAGATTTTGTTTCAAAATAGGTATCTGGGGCGTGTTATTCATGATAAATAATTATGTACGTTCGTTAATCTAATAAAACCCGTTTGAGGGTATTTAATTTATTGATGACCTATTTTTGAATATTTTGTCACTAACTATATTAGACTTAAGGTGAAAGTATGTAGTACGTTTGCATCGTAACTTTTTTTTACTTGCCTTGTAATTAATATAAGATATAATGCTGTACGCTTATACAAACTTCAGGTATAGACAAAATGTATTTTATAGCTACTCAAAATTAATGTACAGAACATGACATTATATTTTTCTCGTGTCACACGTCTATCAGACGAGTACTCGTGGTATCTACTACTATCCAGTGTTTTATTGAGAGCCAGTATGCACTACTTTCGGTTAAGAATAGCTACTTCAGTAGATTATTATAAAGACATTCCTCATTGTTAAAGTTTATCACCCGTGTCGGTGTGGCCTAAAACGTCAAACTCATCTACTCTGCTATGTCCCACAATGGCTTACCACACACACTCCACGCAAATGTGTGTACATTTACTATATATTATACCTTCCTCATTAGCGTTAGTATGCGAATTTCTCTGACGGGTAGTAAGACCTGGTGCTCAGGGTTAATCTGTTATCGAGAGCGTGGATGTACGATTTGTATACGTTGGTTTATATAAACTCTGAGTGTTTGGGTCGATTCCAAGTCAGGGTCGAAACTCAGCCACCCACGTGCTGGGAAATAATACGTGGATATGGGAAGGATGGGGGAGGGGAGGGGTGGGTGGGTGGGAAGCTGCACTGGGGACAGATTTTATCAACATTTTATTTGCAATAACCTTCCCACATTTATAATAAGCGAGCACTGGTGCATTTTTATAAACATTTATCCTCCTCACCCTTTTCCCTGGTAGTTTATTAGAACCACATAAGTTTACTCACTTTGGTGGCTGCATGGTCTAAGGCGCTACTCTTGCAATAGACTAAACTGCGAAAGAAGGGAATATCAGGGTTCGATCTCGGTTGGGTGTACTAAGGGTGGTTTACCCTAAATTGTTTTTCAGTCTCCCTTCACGTAACACATTAGCGTAATTAGTACATAATCGTATACACCGAATGGGTAGTAAGACGCGATGCTAAAAAAAACAACTCAAGTTTCACTTTAATAGTATCGCTGGTGACCTGGCGGTCTAGGGGTAAGGTGTCGGACTTCTGTGCTGGCGGCCGGGGTTCAATCCTCGGTCCCGGCACAGATTTATCTGATTCCCAAACCCTTCCTTCACCTCTGACAAGACATCTTGTGAATGTGGGGAATGCCAGGCCTCCACCGTGGTTCGGATTCCACGTTAAGCTGTAGGTCCTTCATTTCATCTCACAATCACCCTACCATTATACATTAGCGTAAGTGCGTACAACCCGAACGGGAAGTAAGACGCGGTGCTAATAATAATAATAATAATAATAATAATTTAATAGTATCGCTGATAAGATTACGCGAATGTTCTAAAAGAATTCAGTTGATAATTATCTCCCGACTACCGCCATAATACTTGATTTAACAGCCGCGCTATCTATACACGCCGTTATGTGACTTTAGAGCGAACATAAAAAAATAATAAAATCTCGCCTCCCGACTCCGCGTGTTATTAGACTGTTTATGTCTCCTCAGTGGTGGTTTCAAATGGAGGCCCGCGACGCGATGTGTCTGTGATATTTATACCCATATCTGACCCCGATATCGATTTCGGTTCTATTTTCTAGGCATGAGCTTTGCCTGCTTGAGTAGTAGCCTATCGGTAAACATTCGCCGAGGCAGATTACTGTACGTGCTAAGTCATGGTAAGTACTGTGCGTGATTAAATATCGTGGAGAACTGGGACATCAATTAGGGTCAATATTCGTATAGTTTTTTTTTATATAAAAACACGTTTTGGCTAAAAGAAAAAAATTCCACTATTTCTTTAGTTAGATATGTTTGGTTTAATTTTTTCAATATATATATTTAATATTAATTTTAGGTGACCTGGCGGTCTAGGGGTAAGGTGTCAGACTTCTATGCTGGCGGCCGGGGTTCAATCCTCGGTCCCGGCACAGATTTATCTGATTACCAAACCCTTCCTTCACCTCTGACAAGACATCTTGTGAATGTGGGGA
>CABEEJ010009291.1:0-19339 GCA_901482245.1 Timema douglasi
TTTTTTTAATAATGGAATCATATTACCCGTTTGGGCTGTACGCTTTTTTATAAATTCTCCAATACGTTAGGGATAGGGATATTAAGTTTACCCACATTGGTGTGAAAGGGGAGTGGAAACCCAATTAGGAAAAAAATCCACCCCTAGTACACCCGACCGATATTATAGAATACTGTCAACGGCTGCCTAGTCTACTACGAGGGTGACGCCTCAGAACATAAATAAATAAATCTCCCATCGACTCGATACATATGGAAACATCCCATATTTCTTGGCCCTGCTATGTGCGTGGTTATCTCCCTGACAAAATCATGAACCGGCAAAAGGTTTGATATTGACAGGACTTCCTGTTGGAGACAAAACCTACCCATGAACAATTTTGTCGTCACAAACAAAACTGTCCCTTTATGGCTCAAGAAAATTACAAAACAATTAATATGAGAGAGTGATTAGTTAAATTATCTATATAAATAAAAACTGCCGTGAAGGCCAGGTGATAGTATTATCTTGGTTACCAAAGAAAGGGTGTTTGTTCACACAGATACAGAGTGGCCCACGGAAAAGTAGCCCGCCTCCTATATCGCCTCACTCTGAATTGGAGGAGGTCAATCCCCATCCACCCATATCATGACATGAAGAATGAGTCAATAAAGCTTTAGACAAACAGTTCAGTTGCTCATTCTTCATGTCATGATATGGGCGGGAGGGGATTGACCTCCTCCAATTCAGAGTGAGGCGTCTGCTTGATAAACGAGGCGGGATAATTTTCCGTGGGCCACCCTGTACTATCTTATAACTCACGCATACCATAAAAAAAGCCATTTAAAAATCACAACTTTACATCAAACTGAACCAATACTAACCATGTTGATTAGTCGGTTACTCCAAAAAATGAGTGTATTTACAAACAATATGGAGCGTCGGTAAGTCTCAGTTTGGTTTTCTTCAATCCCGTGATTTAGTTTTCCTATGATATCCCTGACTGATGTTATAACATCATGCAATCATCTTTATAACGAGAATATATCATTATTTTTATATTGCGTGTCCCAATACAAACACCATAAATGTCGTGACCATAGCAACGGATTAAACATAAAATAATATCTAGTTTTAAACCATTTGTGAGCGACTGTATTCATGCTAGTGCTATTTATAAAGATAATTTATTGCAACCTCTATATTTTCCCTTTTGTACCGGGGATGCAATATATTTATTTTATTTAGGTTAAGAATGTATGAGTTTCCCACAAGAATATTGTGCTGGATATTAAATAGATATACCGTAGTTCATATCTGACAAGTCACCTTGAGGGTTGGTTTTACTTACTATAAGTTGTTTTAACATACATGCATGTGAATTACTATACAGTGAATTAATTCACTTTAATAATATTATTCCCCTGGATAATAATAGTCTATTGATGCTGAAAAGGTTACAAAATATCGCAATATGTTCATGACACACTCGAAATGGAAAGATAGAATTTGTATTAACATATTTGGGAATTTGGTTTAAGGTAAGCCAAAATCATGAAAAGTAATCAACTCCAAAATGTTATTGGCTAACGTGGGATATATTCATAATATCACTAACTTTGACTACAGTTTTATACATGAAATTCATTTTTATGACCCACGTTGTTGATCTATCATATTTATGGATTAAAGAGTTGATCTGCATCACTGGTCACGTTGTCTAAGGCGTCAATATCACAATGGATTTGACTGCTAGTGATTGAGAGGTTAAGTTTGTTAAGGTGAAACTTAGTTTCCTGTTTTAAAAATCTAAAAGTATATTAAAAAAATTAAGTAACATACGTTAGTTTAAATCACAAATTACATCCCATGGCGACATGCTTATTTCCTAGTGAAATTATAATGATTAATGGAGCAGGTATAAAGAGCAAAGATTTAAGAGAAGCACCAGCATTTGCCATCATCTGAAGCATCGCACGATTCAGAGAAAGACACGAAAGTAAACACCATAAACATTTTGTGGTGATAATATCTTTAGATTTGTAAGAGTTCTTTCACACGTCGTTGCTTGTAAGTGGGATATATGGCCTCTGGATCTGAAGAAAACAAACAAGACTTGTCTAGGACTAAACAGTCTCAATTCCAGTTGGACAAGAGACAACGTCCAGCCTTCACTTTAATTCACTTTTTCTCGATATTTGGGATTAAAAATGGGACCAAAAATAAATAAATGTAGCTTAGCTTCCGATGGCCTCTGTGTTCTAGTTGTGGTAACTATGGTTCAATCCCCAGCACTTACAAAATCTATCTCTAAAGTAATGGGTTTTCGACGGTGTCACAATCAGCCTCGTGAGGGCAAATGAGAGGTTACTCGAATTAAAAAATAGCGACTCTGGTATAGAAAACTGAGATGAACAGCTGGAGGGGTGGTTGTGCTGAACACATGATGGCCTATACCTGCAAATGACGGCGGAGGATGTTTGTTAGGTATCTCTAATTTACTGGATCACACTAAGGACTACCTACCGTACCTCCAGATAATAAATATTAATAAATGTTTATTCTCTTTATTAAAACCGAGTTATCGAATACATATACACATATACAGGGTGGCCCACAGGATATTATCCCGTCTCCAATATCCAGCAGGCCCCTCGCTCTGAATCAAAGGAGGTCCAGCCCAGCTTCCAGGCCTCCAAGTCTATACTAACGCCATGTCTGAACGAGTCGTTGATGACGTCTTCACCGATTGAAAAAGGCCCGTTCGCGAGATTAATCCTCGGCTATATAGACGTGTGGGTGAATGAAGAAACATGTTTTAGTGGGAGGGGGAGTCATTTCACTTACATCTTCTCAACCAATCGATCTCGTCTTTAGCTGAACTAGTCATATAGCTCTTCTCATACCTTCTAGAACCAGAAGTTGTCATAAGTTAACACGGGCCAGCTGCAGATTTCGCGCAAGTGGCCAGTCACGTAGGCCAATCGAGCCTGATGGACTGCGTCGCCATTGCCTAGGAGACGCCCGAATACGTAAAGAGTCCCTGCCTATGCATTGGAGCTTATGGAGGATTTATGTCGACCTAAAGACAACCGGTTAGCGTCTTGCGTTTCCATGGCGACCACCAATGTAGCTCCTGTTATGACTACAGGCGCCATTTTACCCAACCTATATCAGTGTCGATTGTTAGAAACATTATAAAATAATCAAGGTAATGTGGAATGTGAGTAGCATTATTTAAATGGTAGATTAAATTTTAGAGACTTAAGACGAAAATAAGGCTATTGTTGGTAGGTGATGAAAAATTAAGTCAGATAAGTACTAGAATTTGTAGCACGTAGTTAGTATTCATCTTAGTATGCTATATTAACTAATTAATGAATTAAAAATACTTATGAATTGTAAGTTTTAATGCATGATAGAAACAAATGCCATTAAACTAATACAAATGCCAAACATAAGACTTATGAATGGAGCTTCAAGATAGTTGAAAATTATAACCATGGGAATGTTAAATTATTGGCAATAATTAATACAGTAATATTTGGTTAGTTTGACATTGATTTATTCGTTAACTTAGATAATCCAACCCCACAATGACTCCTCGTGTAATTTCTATTTGAATTAATGATAAAAAAAACTCAATTTCGAATTTTATGAGGAAATATTTGGATAATTTGAGACTATCCATTATTATTATTTTTTTCTAGATTGTACTCATTTCAATCCTAACTAAAAAATATTTATTAAATCCCCATTAAATTTCAAAAATTTCTACTAAAGTTAGAGTTGTTGACACGTGATAAAATATAAATTGGTGAATTCTGTACTGGTGGTGAGCGGGTCGCCTAATATAGGAGATGTGTTTCTCGACTTTCATCGTTTCCGTGTGACTGTATAATCACGTAGATCCCTTTCTGATTGATTTAATTATTCAATTATAATATGTTAATTTTTCCAAGTTTAAAGAGCTTCTGTTTAGTTTTTTCTTGTTTTTTCATATATGTATAATATATTGTATATGTGTGTTTTAGATAAAATACACAAAATGTGTGTATTTTGAGGTTATTTATTGACTTATTATCATTAAGATGTCTAGATACTCATGAAAATGGATAGTGTGAATTTTTGATATTCCTATTTTTCTTTTAAATATCCATTGGAGCTCGAACTATAAATGTTAAACTGTATTACATGCTTCCCTGTTGGAACAATATTAAAATGAAAGTACAAGATAAGAATTTATTTCTTTGCCACTATTGCGATGTGTAAGTCCATACATTAGTGCATTTAAGGATCTTTAAACAAACAAACACCCGGGATTAACCTTGGCCATAACCATGTTTTCATCACTTTAAAACTAAGACAATTTGTTTTGACTTTGATTCAAAATAACAAAATCACCAAAGCTGGGTATTCAACACCTGTAGCCATATAACCTAGGTAAACTTGACCATGACATTGTAACCTTGTTACAACGTGACATGGAAGAAATAATGACACTCACCAGGCCAGCCTAACTTGACTCGTTCCGACTCCACTACAATACACACCGGAGACGCTCGTCACCACAATATCCTCGCCCATCTGAACCGAGGTTCGTACCTCATCGCTGGCCGTGTGGTTGGGCTCCCCCCACCCCTCCTACCAAGTGGTCGAGAAGCAGTGTCCAGCAGTCTGCACGCGTCGTTCTGCCGCATTGCAGATAAAAAACTTCCATGGACTATTTTTTAACGTGCAAACTACGCCCATTGGTTCTAGAGATTATACTAAAATACAAATGTCTTTTGTAACGATCTATTACGTCAGCCCTTAAGGCAATGTTTACTTTATAGTTATTTGGTCTCTTCTGATATTTTAGGTATTTCTAATGTCTGGAGATTGATTATATTGGCCGCCTTGTTTCCTACCAAGGTTGACCAAATATAGGATCGCGAGCCGGCGGGTAAATTAACAATTGTATGGACGCCTTGTTAGGTGTTAACGTTAGGATAGTTCATTGTAATTTTGCTGGTGTCTATTTTTATATGTTAACTAAATATGGGGTCGCGGGCCACCCAGGACTTATATTTCTGAGGACATCTTGTTTGCTATTAAAGCGTTTAGGAATTCTTATGGATACCTAAACTTTAGGAAATGACAAGCATTAGCGTAATGTGAATGTCATTGTTTAGGTAAGGGAAATAAGCTTTTGTCTCACCCTATGTTACGAATCATGAGAAGGGGTTGTCTCTCTGCTCATGTTGTCGATTGGCTATTTTGTGTATTATTTGTTATTATGAACTGGATACCGATTTGTTAGGGTTTTTTGCTGTTTTCTGAAGACGCCATTTTGAGGGTGTCTAATTGTAAGGAAACGCCTGTTGTTATTATTGTCGTAAGGCCCTTCAGGCCTCGGTGGTGTCCCTTGTGACTTGCAGCCCTTCTGGCTTGTGGTTTCTCTATTACTCCCAAGTGTCACTCCCCCATTGAGTTGTACCATGTTTTCTTTGATAATAAAATTATAACTCTCTTGTGCTTACCTCTGTCTGTCATTTCTTTTGTGGGAAAATTGTGGGGGTATGTCACAACATTAGGCCGAGGATTAAATAAAATATATTTCGAATAATTAAATATAATATCTACTGATGTGATGACAATTTCTTGCAAACTTCCATTCCCGTGAAATTTAGCACAGCTTATACATATTTGAAAAATTTTAACTAGCGAATTATTTATAAAAAACTTTTTTTTCAAAATGATTGTTTTGGTCTTTGATACTAAACTCATTTTTATACATTTTAGCTAAATTCACTTTATATTTTAGTAATGAACTAAATATTTGTATTTAATCTAGTATATTTAATAAAAATTTGAATTTAATTACACATATAGGTATAGCTCACTTACAAGCTCACACCATGGAGATCATTTTTTTTAAATTTCGAAATCACTGCCTATAGTAAAAACAAAATACATTCTATAGGCACGAACATTTTAAAATGGGTTACTTTCTCCGGGGGTTATTGTGATGTTTAGCCCAACCTACTACCTCTTAAATGCCCAATTCAGGCTACAGAATCTATTGAAGGTCTTGCTTTCACCGTTCCCTTAAGGGTGCTCATTGGCATTGCCCTATAGCCCAAATTTGGCCCGAAAAACCTCTTACAAATTAATTTTACTAAATCAGAACTAGGATACGAGAGTTTTTGATAAATTGAACGCTTGTGTTTTTATCGTATGTTAAATATGATTTGAAACCTATTTAATCAGATGTTCAATATTGCAAGTAAACGAATTGTTAAAAGGGAACTGTCACCTAATCATAGACTAATCTCAAACATGTCAAAATGATTAAAATACCTATCAAATTTGTCATTTTTTTAGAGATAATTATAAATTAAAATTGTTTTTCTACTTTGATTACTATGCTAATATATTGATTTGGTTTTAATCGTAAAATCTGTCTAAACAAACAAATAAAGAATATATACATTTGTCTATAAAATGTAATTAATGCCGAGCTAATGGTAAACTGATAACATATACCCATTTTACCTAAATAGAGACTATATTGAATTTCCAGTTAGTTAAAATAATGTATATTTCTAAAAATTGTATTATACAAGAAGTTAATTTTCTGTGATCTCCTCAACTGATGTTAAAACATATAATGTGAAACACATTCATATAATATTGTATTCGTAAAATATTATTATAATACTTTATTTTCTATTGCACGTACAAATGTAAGCACAACAAACACGTGACCATAGCAACTCACTTATAATAATATCAATTGTAAAGTAAATTAATACATGCCCTTTGAAATGATTTATAAATAGGTTTTATATGAATGGTTGAAAGATAATTCCATATGGTTTCAAATTTCCTTTTAAACATAAACATATTTATAATAATTATGTCGTTATCGACTGAATAATGTTTAAGTGCTGGTCGTACAAATAGTATACATGACTTGTAGTCGTGCAGCTGCAGATAAATACCTATCGCATGCAATATAATGTTTAAAAAACCCAACTATAATCGTTTGTTTGAATCATTTACAGATGACTGCAAATTTACTAGTAGTTCTTTGAGCAGAAAACCACGAACCCTTCATTCAAAAATAATAAATATATGATCTTGTGAATGTGGGGAATGCCAGGCCTCCCCCATGGTTCGGATTCCACGTTAAACTGTAGGTCCTCCATTTCATCTCACAATCATCCTACCATTTAACATAAGCGTAAGTGCGTATAACCCGAACGGGTAGTAAGACGCGGTGCTAATAATAATAATAATAATAATAATAATAATAATAACTTTTCTCGTTGGATTTCAAATTGAAATATCTCCTATAATATCTCCTTGGATTTTACGTTGATATTGGACCTTGGTGATCAAGTTAGTTAGAAAACAAATCAATACTAAATTCTAAAGTGCTGTATATTATATTCATAAAGATAAAGCGTTGCTCACGAAATCCAAGATATTAATCTCACAATATATGTCAGACTTACACAAAAAACTTTATATATTACTCGAGAAATAGCTTAGAACTATACATTTAAATCTGATGAGATGATTAATAAAATAAATGGTATGGATCTCCATACAGACTTTCTCATTTCATTGTTTAAAAATAGATATATTTAATCAAAACTTGTAATATATGTGAAACAAAATTATATACACTAACAAACCCGAACCAAAATTGCGATCTACTTAAATAAATCATTTTTTTGGCTACCGGGTCAATGATTCGTATTAAACTTTGAATAAAATTTTCGAAATTATATTAGGGGTTCCACATGTTATATCTATCGCATTGCTATTAAATTTCTCATTTATAAATTTGGACCAACAAAAAAAATGTAAATATTGACTATTGAGTGTGAAATGATAAGAGATAAATTATTGCTGCACAATCATGTCGCCAAAGAGGATAGAGAAAAAAAGAATATACAATTTTGAGTAACTTACTTATCTACTTACTCTATGGAATTAACTACCACGTTAAAATTTAACTAGTACCTCCGTACAATTAAAGCTCACAATATTCTATTAATATGTCTGCCAATATTTCTAAAACCATTGGTTTTATAAATATATATTTTGGATAAAAGTTTTTTTACTATAAATAGTACTACAATTTTACAACGGTAATGTATTTAGTATCTTAAATATTTGTGGAGATAAGGAAATTTCCGCTTCTGTAAAGTACCCTAAAAGTGATTTTCACAGGAAAATTAAATAGCCATTTTTTATAATATTAATCAATGCCTAGATATGAAATTTAATCAAAATCATTAGACCCAAAATTTCACCATTTATTAAACTACTCTTAATCTTAGGGTTAAACTGAAACACAGACATACGACATTGCAAGAACCACTTTTTCGGGTTCATACGTCGACATCCATCAACATCTCGGGTTAAGTATTGCGACCGTAAAAAGTATTTGCCCTTTAATGCTCGAAAAGTTAAAAATCGTTTATATTTGCGTTTAACTTGAAATCTATTGGTTTTATAAAAATATGCTTCAAGTAAAATATTTGTATTATAAATTGACCCACATATTTTCAACGATAAGTAATTTAATATCTCAAATAGTTTCAAAGATGTAATAAAAAATTAAAAATTCAATTATCATACCGGAACCGTTAAATTAATTTTGCCGAAATAATTACAGTAGTAATTTTGTTTATAATATTTATCAATGCCTAAAAAATAAAATGTTATCAAAATCGATAGAGCCAATTTTGATAAAATCGATTTTTCTATATTTGCCCCTAAGTAAACTACCCTTAATTTTAGGGTCAGATAACCAATTCCATAAAACCCTTTGTGCAACCCTATGAAAACCCTATACACCAAGTTTTAGCCCGATCGGTAAAATAGTTTAGGCTCTAGTCCGCGGTAAAGACAGAAAAACGATGATTTACAAACTACATTTTCAGATTTGTGGGGTCATCAAACGTCAAGAATTCATCGAATTTTCGAGTATGGTTTTGTTTTTAGAATCACAATACTTTCTCTACCTGTGAGATAGCAATAAAGTAAAAATATATTTTGAGAAACCACCATATTGAAACGGAAAAACAGATCAAGAAACTGTGTAAATAAATAAATTGGCCTGGTTACGAAGAGTTCCCCTGCCAAATATTGTTAAATTTGGTCCCCGCATGTGTTAGCTATGGCGTAGCTAAGACCCAGACAGAAGAAATTCTAAAATTTCCAGTTAAAATAAAACCTCACCTCGCTTCGTCAGTAATTATTGACTATTTTCTCATCTCACTCCTATAAGCTAGTTTTAACCACTGAGCACAATTACCAGATCTAGTTATAGTATCTTTATCTCGTCTCCTTATATTATACGGTTACAGTTGTAGGTAGCTATTGATTTTATAAGAAAATTCAGCTAATGATTATTCAGCAAAATATTCTTAATAGAATAGATAGAGCGTTTTACTATTCGTGTGGAATAATAAGCTCATTTTAAACTTAGAGCATTTTAATTCATCTTTATATTTATTATTGAATAAAACAAAACATTTTCAGGATAAACGCCAGATAAATGTTACCAGGGCATAACGCGAGGATATAAGCTACTATTATAATTATACAGGATAAATAATACAATAAACAATTAATAGTATTATTACAAGTATATAGAACACATACTATTATTATTACAAGTATACAGGAAACATATCATATTACACAACTAATTACTGTATTTTCCGGATAATAAAGAATACAAAAACACACTAAACATATATATTTGGCAAGTATATTTATAAGCTTTTTAAAAACTATGGATACTTTCAAAGTGTTTTATATTTCTTCTAATATATTAAAATAGACTAATTAGTCACTATAAAAAAATATAGTACAATTGTCCACACTTACAAGATATTTGTGAGTAACATTGTATTAAAAGTTCTTGAATCTGTTTTGTATCGTCGTAGCTAACTAATTTATTTAATATTATTAATTCATCTGTGTAGTCATGCAAATTAGGTTCCTATAAAGCAAGCAAGAAATTTTTAATTAACATGCTTTATTATCAAAATTTCTTGACAAATTAATTCTTATATTGTAATTTTTTTTGCATCTCATTAAATACTATGATCTAATTTTGGATAATTAATAGTAGTCTTTTCATAAAATAAAATACATACTATTGTATCGGCTCGACAAAAGTATAGCTTAGCCACCATATTCATATTGGATTAAACATTTTGAAAACTACTAATCACCCTACTAAAACTTTAATTGATTACACAACAAAACTTAATTTAATTTACTATAACAAAACCATAATTTAAATTATATTGTATTGCTTTATAAATATATATATATATATATGTGTGTATGTGTGTGACAATGTGCTCACATTTTAATAATTAAATAAACTATTTTTCTTATATTCGAATATAAATAGAGACATAGAATATTTTATTAAAATGTTTATATATAATAAGATTTTTTTGTATTTTTGTGATATTTTAAAATTTAAATTCAATATACATTTATAATAGTTATTAAGTAAATTTTTCATATAAATATCAACCATACTTGGCCTATATTAAATATTTATACAACCTAGAAAACTGTTTGACCGTTTCCCAACCTATCATAAGATATTTGTAACAGGTGACTTTGATTAAGATTTTTTTAAAAGATATAATTCTTAAACCAACGATCGGAAAGGAAAGCCTGAATGACGTCAGAGATGATATGGAATAATATTGATATATCTCTCCTTTTAAAGAACCTTATTGTGAAAAGGACTTACATTAAGAATAAGGATCATTATCTACACTAATATTATAAAGAGTAAATATTTGATTTATTTTTTATTTTTTGTTTTTAATGGATAAACTCAAAAACTACTGGACCGATTTTAAAAATTCTTTCACCAATATAAAGCTACATTATCAGCAGTAACATAGGCTATATTTTATTTTGAAATTTTAATTTATTCTTCATAAAAATGTCTATAGTCATTCATATTTTATGGTAGAGTCTATGAGGATTCTTCATTGTGTGTGTTTAAAATAATAATTTGGAAGGGGGGGGGGGCGGGAACAGGTAAAGAGGGAAGGGCCTAGTAATTAATATATTTGAACTTCCTCTTATGGGAATACACATAATCAAATAGATCACTTGCTGATGGATAAAATACTTCATACAAGCTTATTGGATGTCAGCTTACTCAGGGGCGTATTTTTCGATTAGCTTAGTAGTAGCAAAACTTAGAGAATGTCTGTCAGTAACAAAAAAAAGGGGGAGATCAGCCGGGCAAGTTAGAAATATATGATGTAGCTAAACTTATGGTGAACGAGTGATAAATAGATTTCAAATTGAAATTATAAATTGGTTTGCTCTCCTGGCGTGATCTCAGGATAGTGAGTAAAACATGAATCCATAAAAAACCATAACAAATTGTTAGGGATTTTATTATAAATGCAGAAAATAATAGTGAAGGTGTATACTATAATTGGAGTAAGAGCGCCATGTTTTAACAACGAATGTTTAACACTAATAGAGAAGGGGAGCAAAATTACATTGGTTAGAAAATCCTAATGCGTTAAGCTTGAGCACATTTAGCGATACAAAAAGAAAAGAATTGTAAAAATAAGGATATCAGGGAACTTTATTTGGGTATTAGGAAATATAAGAAAATGTATAAAGTTAGGGCTAATTTAGTGAGAGTTAAGAATGGTAATATGATGGCAGACTTAAACTATGTTTTGAATAGATGGAACGACTACTCCAATCCTATTTTGAACGTCTTTTAAGAATTCGAATTGGGTGAGTTTATATAAATCCATACCACTGAACCACTAGTTAGAGAGCCAGTATTAGTGAAATCCATACCACTGAACTGCTAGTAAGAGAGCCAGTATTAGTGAAATCCATACCACTGAACCACTAGTCAGAGAGCCAGAATTAGTGAAATACATACTACTGAACCACTAGTCAGAGAGCCAGTATTAGTGAAATCCATACCACTGAACCACTAGTCATAGAGCCAATATTAGTGAAATCCATAACCACTGAACCACTAGTCAGAGAGCCAGTATTAATGAAATTCATACAACTGAACCACTAGTCATAGAGCCAATATTAGTTAAATCCATACCACTGAACCATTAGTCAGAGAGCCAGTATTAATGAAATTCATACAACTGAACCACTAGTCATAGAGCCAATATTAGTGAAATCCATACCACTGAACCACTAGTCAGAGAGACAGTATTAGTGAAATCCATACCACTGAACTGCTAGTCATAGAGCCAGTATTAGTGAAATCCATACCACTGAACCACTAGTCAGAGAGACAGTATTAGTGAAATCCATACCACTGAACCACTAGTCAGAGAGCCAGTATTAGTGAAATCCATACCACTGAACCACTAGTAAGAGAGCCAGTATTAGTGACATTCATACCACTGAACCACTAGTCATAGAGCCAGTATTAGAGAAATCCATACCACTGAACCACTAGTCAGAGAGCCAGTATTAGTTAAATCCATACCACTGAACCACTAGTCAGAGAGCCAGTATTAGTTAAATCCATACCACTGAACCACTAGTCAGAGAGACAGTATTAGTGATTTTAACAGTAAAAATATATATGTATTCTTGAGACATTAATTAAAGTTTACAAAAGTGAAATAATTATAAATTAATGTTGTTGATATCATTATGTGGGAAAAATATATTTGATGTGGGCAAAATATATTTGATGCGGGCAGTTCAGATTTGGCAGAATAATTTAAAGTAATAAATTTTCTTGGATTGCTTGAAATAGCAAGAACACACCTCAGATTTAAAAAAATGTATTGAAACATCTATCTCATCCATTGAATTGGTCTTAGGTTGAAAAAAATATTTTTTTAAATTATCGAAAAATGAAATTCTTCATAATACAGTTAATATTTAAAAACTTTCTTCCAAATAGTCCAAGTCTTTGTTTGAAATCCAGGACCAACAGTTAACACATTAATTTTCAATTTTAATACCATTTCGATAGTATTTACTCTAGTGGTAAAATTCATAAATTTGAATTTTTAGTATCTTTAAAATTAAGCTAAATAAAATAATAATTAGGATAAAATTTGAATTGGGATAGCTAACTTCCACCGAGGATAATTCCAAAACGTTCCATAGCTATGTTGAAGAGGTGAACTCTTACCAAAAAAATACATCACCTTAAACTGTTGATTTAAACTAATGATATTAAAATGGAGAGGCAAGATATAACATTGGTAAAGCGAAAATAGTCAAAAAAATAATAGAATCGATATAAGATATTAACTTTTTTTTTAAATTGACAGATCATAATATTCAAAGATCGTGACGTTAAATGTCAAAAAGATTACTTCTCTCGTGTTTGGTATATATCGTATCTCTTAAACGCTTGGTCACCTGATTCCTACTACGGGCGCCATCTGGAATACATCCAAGACAATGGCATCCATAAGCCAAAAATTGTATATATGGTCTATCACGACGAAAATTGACAGGAATAATTAAACCACACTGGTAGGTGTCCTATATATTTATTATTTCCCATTTTCTATTTATATACAGGACGTTCGGAAATTCATAGCCCAATCTGCACATATAGATTGTTTGGACCAAACGTAATACAAACTCCCTGTACACCCACATCATTAAATTGTGCTCAAAATTTCAATGTACAACCCCTTGAAGGCGAAGCTGTACAAGCATTTATGTACAACAGGTTACACAATGACAGATATTCAAGATCTGTTGATATTAGCATGTGCAGAAAACTAAACTCTACGTTGCTACTGGATAAATATTTGATTTATTTTGTCCAAAAAATTCAATTTTAGAATAATTGTACAAATAATTGCGTCCCCTTCGGCCGTACCTTAAGAACAACTTCACTGATCTTACCAGGTGTCCATAGCAACTTGACACATTATGACTTACACTGGGAGTTGGACAGAAACAGTAATTAAGGGGAAACAAATAAATGACACATAAATAAACACTTCAATCTTAATGTGGTAACGTTCAGAACCTCTCTACTACCAGCCAGAGAGTTACCGGCTATCAGTAGTTCCTGAGGACTCAATTTACAGGATTTATATAGCCCTCTTGTTTGTTTATAGAATTTCCATTCCACGCAGTACAAGAGGTGTAACCGTAGACTTTTGTAACATCAGGGGACAACACGTGACCCGGGTAGTTTCCAATGTTTACTCTTAATGTACCTAACTGTACACTTTTATTAGGGGCTGTGTCTCCAGTCACGTAGCCCCAAAAGTAGCTATAGTCTATAGTAACTTAACTTTGTTACTACCTATACCCAATGATACCTTAGTCACACCGTCTTGTATTACGTTTACATATTATTAAATACAACCTTTAATAATTGTATTAATTATTATCAATTACCTGGTGGCATGACTTATTCACTTAGTGCACCTTAAGGTGCGCATTATACGACAATGTCTTCCATGTAATCTTAGGTTAAACATCTTTGCCTGTGGAGCTCAAAGAACTACAGCTCTAAGGTAAAATAAATATACTTGAACTGTAAGAATATAAATATATGTTTAAAAAAATATTAAATTCTATATCTGGGAACAGTATTCACCTATCAATGTTAAGAGAAACCTATTGAAACTATATTAAATACAAATTTAAAGAAAAGTTTTCAAATAAACCAAATTAAATTGTTCTCCTAATTATTTAAATTAAAATATTGACAATAAAAATAATATATATTCTGAGACATTAAGAATAAATTATTATGAGCTTAACAAGGGATGAAATCATGAGAGTTAAAGTTTCCAAAAGTGAAATAATTATAGATAAATGTTGTTAATATAATTATGTGGATAAACTATATTCGATGCGGGAAGTTCAGATTTGTTAGAATAATTTAAAATAATAAATGTTCTTGGATGGCTTGAAATGGCAAGAACACACCTCAGATTTAAAAAAAATATTGAAACATCGATCTCATCCATTGAGTTGGTCTTATGTTGAAAAAAATATTTTATAAAATTATTGAAAAATGAAATTCTTCATAATACAGTTAATATTTAAGAACTTCCTTCCAAATATTCCAAGTCTTTGTTTGAAATCCAGGACAAACAGTTAACACATTAATTTTCAACTTTAATACCATTTCGATAGTATTTACTCTAGTGGTAAAATTCATAAATTTGGATTTATAGTATCTTTAAAATTACGCTAAATAAAAAGAATAATTTGGATAAAAATTTGAATTTGGATAGCTAACTTCCGCCGAGGATAATTCCAAAACGTTACATACCTTAGTTGAAGAGGTGAGCTCTTATCAAAAAAACAACAACATCACCTTAAACTGTTGATTTAAACTAATGATATTAAAAGCAGAGGCAAGAAATAACATTGGAAAAGTGAAAATAGTCCAAAAATATAATAGAATCGATATAAGATATTAACATTTCTTTTTTTAAATTGACAGATCACAATATTTAAAGCTCGTGACGTTTAAATGTCAAAAAGATTTACTCCTCTCCTGTTTGGTATATATCGTATCTCTTAAACGCTTGGTCACCTGATTCCTACTAGGGGCGCCGTCTTGAATACATCCAAGACAATGGCTTCCATACGCCAAAAATTGTAGATATGGTATACCACGACGATAATTGACAGGAATAATTAAACCACACTGGTAGGTGTGCTACATAATTATTATTTCCCATTGTTTATTTATATACAGGACGCTGGAAAATCCATAGCCCAAACTGCACATATAGATTGTTTGGACCAAACGTAATACAAAATCCCTGTACACTCACATCATTAAATTGTGCTCAAAATTTCAATGTACAACCCCTTGAAGGCGAAGCTGTACAAGCATTTATGTACAACAGGTTACACAAGAGTTAGGAACTAAACACCTCGACATCTTGGAGCACGGCATCAGAACACACCACAATTAATAGTAAGCAACACACTAGTATTTCTAGAAACGCGAATACATTCCGAGGGTAATAATTAACTGTCCTACAGCACAGAAATTGCTTGCCATTATTACATGTGCAGTGCCACGCACCTAGCTCGTATGCAACCTGTTGTACACGGATTCTTGAACAGCTTTGCTCTTCTGTCACTGATACGCTGAAAATTTGAAGACAATGTAATGGTACTAGCATAATTTTCCAGATGTACGTGTGTAGGTATTTTGATTTTCAAATAAGCTATATTTGTAGTTAGGGGGCTGAGTTTCCGAGCATCCTATATTTTTATGTCCTCTAAGATTCATAGAACGTTCAGTTTCAGTGTTTGATTTATATAAAATAAACGTTATAGAAATATGGAATTCTTGTATAAACCTTCAGATTTTATGTAATTGTATTTGAAAAATATTTACACACACAAATACTAGAAAGCTTATAAATAACCAGGACCAAGTTCTGTTATGTCACACTTTGTATACATATTTTTGAAATGTGATAAGATAGCTCGACTTTGACGTTTAATTAAGTATATTAAATAAATAATCAAAAATCAAATGTACTGAAATACTTGCAAAACATTGTAAATACATATTTTCCGAAGTGTAGATGAATAATCCATGACTTAAGGAAAAGTTTCCCAATGTTAAATTCTCACACACACACAGAATTCTTTGCCTCAATTATATATACAAGAAAATCAACACCAATCACCATGTTGTTGATAGATTTTAAGACTCTAAGAACTAAGGACTATAAAGCCTTGATGATATCAAATACAATTCATTCACGACCTAAGTTTACCTGGATGACAGATCGAAATGTTACTAGAAGTAATCCCTAGTATATCACTACGCCAACAGTTGACATCTATCACTTTGGATGTATGTAATAAAAATGGGTGGTAATATATTAATGTAATGGTTAACCATAGTAATTTAGGCCAATATTATTTATATATTTATTTGAGGTTGGACACAAAGTTTATTTATAGTTTTATTCCACTTAAAAAAATATTCGCACCACTTTCACAAAAACGTTTAAAGAACATAGCTTCAAAATTGCGACTGACGAATTTAAACCATGTGGTTGAACATAATGGTAAACAATTTGTTTACAATGATGTAGACACGCAGTTGATGAAAATATTTTATTCAGTTAAATATTTCCAAATACGATAAAATAATCATAAAATCATTTATTGCATGTAAAAAAAATGACAACAATTTTCTCTTTTCCATGTAAATACGATGCCTTTATTAAAAGGTATTGATGTATGCACTTTATTAAACATAATCAATAACGTTCCAAAATAAAAAATAAGTACTTTTAATTAAGTTTACAATATTATTTCGAGTTGGATAAAAATAAATTATTCTAAAAAAATGAAATAGTATGAGAACACTTAAGTTTTCTTTATTTTAAATGTAATATATAACAAGTAATTAAATATCTTTAAATTTATAACAAAACTGTGATCTTTTACAAGTGTTGGCAGCCCAAAACCTAAACATATGATTTTCGAAATGTCATCCATGTAACAACCTATCATGAACAATCTGTAGTAAATGCACACGAAAGAACAATACATTAAGCAAATTCATTTCAAAACATTTTGACTGCAATCATAACAATGTGTGTCTAACATCTTAAGAGAAATAGATGAGAACTTTTAGGGAGAAAAGGTTCGAGAAGGGATTTTTAGAGGGGAAGGAAAAAGGCGATAGTATTTGTTGTGGTTTTGTTAGTGAACGGCCCTTTTTTGCTGAGATTTCAATCAAAGTTTGTTGACTTATTTCATTGTTGATTGCCACTAGTAGTTTGTCTGTTATATTTTAGTGCTGTAGTGTCACTCACAGATTTTTAGTTGATCTATTCTATTGTTGTGGTTTCACACACAGTATTTCTAGTGTATTTCATTGTTGTGCTCTCAAACACACTTTTGTTACTGTATTTCATTGTTTCAATGTCACTCACAATTTTGATAGGGTATTTCAATGTTGTACACTCACGCACAGATTTTCTAAATGTTTTTATTTCATTGTTGTAATGTCACTCACAGAATTGATAGTGTATTTCATTGTTGTGCTGTCAAAACAGTTGTTACAGTATACCTATTTCATGGTTGTGCTGTCACTAACAGATTTACTAGTATATTTCTGGTTGTGATATCCCTAAAAGTTCTGTTAATAAATTTAATTGTTGTGTTTTCACATTCAGTTTTTAGTATTTATTGTTGTGTTGTCACCTTAAGTTTATTAGAAAGTTACTACTTGACTTCTATGATGATGGAGGATTAATTGTTGAAAACGGGCCTAGTCATTTCATAGTATTGGAAATATATCTGTCATGAATACGACTAAAGAAAGTATGAACGTGTATTAACAATTATAATTGTCTTTGGTCATAATTATAGATGCACAGACTGTAAGAGAGTAAGTTTTAACAAAATGGCGAATTTCACCAAATATGAATGATAACTATCATGTTTTCTATTGCATTTAATTAACTCTCGAGAAATATATCCATGGTACCCGGTGTAACCGAGGCAACAATTCAAAAACAAATACCGCAGAACCGGTACACAAACCTATAAAGACGAGGACGAAGGGAGCTTGGACATGTTGCAAATTTATCACCACTGGCCCCCCTCCCCTCTTAGCCCGTTCAGAAGTCATTGTAGATATTTTGACATAGTCCTTCCTCCATTTCTCCACGAGACCTCCTTCGGACAGCCTCATAGTCAAAACACTCAGCCTCGAAAGGAAAGGGTTGTTAGCAGAAGGAGTATAGAAGGAAGATGGAAACCGAATATAGCAATCGTCTATGATGTGTAGCATCGGGTAGCCATCTTTATAGAAGTGCGGCTTATCCATATCAAGTCGGCCTGAGAACCTATCAGTTATTTGGGCAATGTTGCGATGAACTGCGACAACCTCTAAAGCTTCTTTCTCGTTTAGAACGAATTCTAGTCTTGAAATCAATGTGAGGAAATATTCGTCCTGGATGTTAACGTCCTTCGTAATAGAGGAGACATCATCAGCTGGTAAAAGAACCGCCACCCTCATTTCTGTGTCAATTGCATCTTTAAATGTATTTATGTCGGGATAAAAATGCTGGCCAGTAAGGTAGCTGGTCAGTGCACCCTGGTAAGCGCTATTAACTATCAGAGTGTAAATAAGACACACAAAAATAAATAAGCTTTGAATAAAACCTTTTGGATAAAGCTCAATCGCTCCAGAAAACATTAGTCGAAACATTTCTAAAGCTATGGTACTTGCTTGGATTATATTATCACTAAAACCATCATAACGGGACAAGAAGAAACAAACTTGTGTTAGAGTTATGGCACAAATGAAATAGGCGATCCACATTTCGAC
>CABEEJ010009292.1:0-19337 GCA_901482245.1 Timema douglasi
AAAAAAAAACAGTCACCAGTAAGCTATCATTGAACTAATTTTTTGTTTGTCATGTCAAACATTCTCCAGATAAACATTTAAAATAAAATCGTTAATGTGATACTCAAAATATTTTAAATTGTTATAAATAGCTCATAAGTTATGCACATTCTTAAACAAAATACAAGTATAGACTACATGGCTATTTATTTAGTAATACACTTTAGAGTTATCGATTTAAAATATATCGTTAGAGATATTTAAACAAAATTTGGAACGAAAAAAAATATCAAGAATCAGTAATTTAATTTGAGGGTTGGAGTCCAAATAGAAATAATGTCCCGATGGCATCTAAATATTAGGTTTGTGAAAAAAATCCTTCAATACGTTTATTTTCTGTGTCCAGGGGCAAACAGACAAAAAGACAGACAGGGAGACACACATAATTGTAAAATCCATTTTGTTTTGGACAAGAATAAATCTTAAATATTCATCATAATATCTAGGTCACTAATTTGATATGAGAAAGTAAAAAGGCACAAGCACTACTTAAATTGAGGTTGATTTTTTATTTCAAAATATACAACTTAATGAACAATGTTTCTCAAATAAGCCCTTAATATTTTAGAGATCACATCTCTTAGACCAAGAGCAAAGAAGCAAGGTAAAATTCCAGAAGTAAAAATAATCGATTTAAGTGAGGCTTTAAGCATCACGTTTCATTGTGAATGATTGTTTGCACTATGCACTATTTATTACTAGTTATCTCTTATGATGACACCATGCTCGTCGTTCACATGAACTATAAAGGGGGTACAAGCCGCCCCCAATAATCTGTGCTTTATTAAGAAAACTAAAGAATCCCCTCTCTGGAGTAATGGATATTTGATCAAGTTCATTTTTCTCTATATGATTTAAGTAATTAATTCCATTATAAGTTTCATGCTATTCATTTTCTCCGAAATAATATTTTTTTGTTTAAATATAAGATGAAAATAGGTTAGTTCTGTCCCCTCCAATAGTTAATATCTAGTGATGCATGCCTCAAGGGCAGCTCTACACTAAATACAGGCCAACATCTATCTAGACCAGAATGGAATGGGCCAGTTTCATACGAAGAACTGGCCCACTCCATTTGAGTTTAAGTAGGTATCGTCTTATATTTAGTACAGCCCCGCACTTAGGACGTTCTAAGTCTGGTTATGAAACTGGTCTATTCCATTCTGGTCTAGGTAAGTGTCGTCTTGTATTCAGTATAGCGCTGCACTTGAAGCGTGCTAAGTCTGACTATGAAACTGGCCCCTGATTCAAACTCAGCCTAAGCAAGACAAGCTCTAGAGCTCTTGAGTGAATGAGGTGTGTGTGACATTACTCCCACCTAGACTGGCGACTGCCATAGCGCCTATAGCCCAGGGGTCGTGAAAGTCTATGAACTCTTCAGGGATATCAGCACACACGCTGTGGTCAGGGTTGGGCCTGGTCCCTGGCGGACATTCCGAGCACTTGTGATCGTTGGACTTCCTCTGGAACTCTCCACAGCTGCGACATTGCCAACAGCAAGTGTCATCCGTCTGCAACACAACCACACAGCTGAGCTGGAGAAAAGGCAAAACACGGCTGTACCGAGAGTGTAATTACGTTGAGGAAGGGCGACGTTAAGGGGAGCAAAGCCTGAGACAAAGAAAATATATTAGTATTAAATGACTCTAGAAGCTATTTAGATTTAATTTTTTTCATAGCAGTTAGTTACGGTGATTTAAATAATGTGAGCAGCCCCACGTACAATGTAGCAAAGCTATGAGTATTTTTTCTGAACTCTTTTTTAGTTTGTAATTTCGAAGGCACTTTAAATAGTGTCACATGCCAATCAACTCTATAACACATTCAGATATAAATCGTAAATTTACACGAACTATTTCTGACTAAACATGAATGGAGATAAAGAGTTAATAGAAGTTCCTAATAGAGAACATTGTTGAAATATTAGATGATATTTGGATAAAAGCTGCATTGAAAAGCCCGTTTATGACCATATCAGAATGGCTTCACAGATAAGCACTGTGCAAAAATATTTACTTTGTCATAATAAGGACATACTGTAGTTATTAACAAGAATTTTGTTCGCTTTGTTCCCCATTGTCACCACGGAAAATTTCAAGTAATAATTCAAATAAGAATGCACTGCACACATTTCTGGCAAATCGTAGGCGTTTTCTTTTACCTTTTACTTCCGTATCTCGAGTGAGAAGGGAGCTGAGTTGGGCCTGCTATTATGAACGCTCTTTTATTATTATTATTATTATTATTATTATTAGCACCGCGTCTTACTACCCGTTCGGGTTATACGCACTTACGCTAATGTGTAATGGTAGGGTGATTGTGAGATGAAATGGAGGACCTACAGTTTAACGTGGAATCCGAACCACGGTGGAGGCCTGGCATTCCCCACATTCACAAGATGTCTTGTCAGAGGTGAAGGAAGGGTTTGGTAATCAGATAAATCTGTGCCGGGACCGAGGATTGAACCCCGGCCGCCAGCACAGAAGTCTGACACCTTACCCCCTAGACCGCCAGGTCACCATGAACGCTCTTAATGTGTATCTTTGTAATAACAAGTCTTAAGCTTAGTGTTGGAAATGTAGCCCAAGCATTCGACACATCTTCAGTGCTCTATATTTGAGTTGTACTTAATATGATTAACTTTCTATTTTTTAAGCTATTTGCGGTCTTAGGGCTAGAAGAAGGGAGGGTGACGTCAAATGTCTTACTATCCCTCCTTCTTGGTGCACCACTGGAAAACAATACTGTAACTATCAGCAAAAAAAAACCCAACTGTAGTTATTTTATCAGAATCATAACTTTCATGGTCTAAAGCATCACTCTCGCAATAGACTGGACAGCAGAGGTTTGGGAGACTGGGATTCAGGTCCCGGTTGGGTGTAATGAAGTTTTTTTCCCCCCACTAAATGGTTTAAAATACTCTCTTTACACAAATGCAGATATATTTCCTATTGAGATGAAACTCCCTCAACCATATCCAATGGAATAGTCAAAGTGAGTAGTAAAATACGGGTAGCACAAAATAAATCCCTTTCGACCCATATAAGAAGAGTACTAATCGTTTTAAATGCACATTTTTCAACCTATCGCAACAATCTCTGACCTTAACACTGTCTGATAACGAAGAGTTTGTGTTGGGAATATAACTGTATACGTCTCGAGTTAGATTTAGGTATTTTAATAGTTGGGCTGTGTCAAGTTGCGTCCCGAAGAGGGAGCAGATACAATTTTAATACCACCCGAGCTATGTCCGAAGGAGGTAAGTCTAATAAATGAAATAATATTAGAAGTATGTACAAAAGTATGTTCAGAATGTTACATAAAAGTATAATTCAGTCAACTATACAGTAAAAATTACATAAACCAACCTAACCTAACCTAACCTAACCTAGACTAATCTAGCCTAGCCTAGCGAGTAAACAGCAGACCTAGTTAAAATAGAGACTGAATGTTAGTCATATTATTATTTTTAGCACCGCGTCTTACTACCCGTTCGGGTTATACGCACTTACGATAATGTGCAATGGTATGGTGAATGTGAGATGAAATGAAGGACCTACAGTTCAACGTGGAATCCGAACCACGGTGGAGACCTGGCATTCCTCACATTCACAAGATGTCTGGTCAGAGGTGAAGGAAGGGTTTGGTAATCAGATAAATCTTTGCCGGGACCGAGGATTGAACCCCGGACGCCAGCATAGAAGTCTGACACCTTACCCCTAGACCACCAGGTCACCGTTAGTCATATTATTATTGTAAACAATTGACTGACTTTATGGCGCTAATACCATAGTTAGATAGGTGAGACGCGGCTGGACTAAGTCTGGTGGTCGCAGGGTGCAACTCAGTAGCTTCCTTACATTCCTAATGACCCTAAAACAATTTTCTGGGTGCGACTAGATGTGCCCGTGATAGCTAGCCTAGCTCTTACTGTTTATCTTATGAGCACTATGAACTAAGAAAATGTCAACAGTATCGCCTATCAGTAGTGGCAACCTAAAATAATCAGTACTCTAGTTATTGTGATGGTGAACTGACGGGTTTGAAATGCGTTGACTCTCAACACCGGTAGTGGCAAATTTATCACAGTTTAAATTATTTGTCATGCAGATCGCACTCTGGAAAACTTTAGGTTGATTATCATTTATTATAGAAAATATATTTCTAGCGCTTTCTTAGCTTATAAAGTTTCACTTTAAACATTATTAAAAATACTTTAATCCCATTTAATGGACAAATTTGCGTCTTAAAGTATTTCAATAGCGCTAACTCTCTTTTTAAAAAAAAGGCAGCTTTGTGTCATTAGGTCTGCTAGGCACTGACTATAGTAGGATAATGGTAGGAAGAAACTTTTTAGTAAAATAAATTGCGACAATAAATCTTACGTCTAAAACTCTAACTAGTCGTTTAGGTCCTTCCTCGTGATGGCCACCCTTGATTCTCTGATTTGTAAGCTATCCTGACATACAGGGATACAAAAGAGTGGGGAGGGGTGAAAAATGGGTTCACATACAGACTATCAATAACAACTTTAACTAACTAATGTGATTATACAGGATAATGAGAGCAATATAGTATGTATGTATAGTATATATGTTTGTGGTCAAATTTATAATATTTAATATATTATTAATATAATTTTATATGAATTAATAATTTCTATCAAAAGTCACGGGTACAGATCATTTGACCCAACGTATGAATATATGACAATTGTTTTATTAACCTTTGTAATTATCAAAAAGTATATGCCATTCAGAATCGGATTGTACATAACTGTTTATGTATGTAGTGTACATTCTATTTTTCATAGGAAGGAATTTACGTGACAGCTAGAAAAGCTATAAGATCTACTTTCTCGCGTTCAAGCGTCTCTTCATGGGATATATAGGTGTAACTTTTGATAAATAGTATTAATACCTATAAAATAAACTGACGTAAAATGTTATTGATATTGATAACAAAAACTATGTTTGTATTATATAAAAGGCCCTTCTATGAAAAATTGGACTATAGTCATCAGGCCATCATGCTTGACTGTGACACCATGCGGACGGGGTTGTGGGTCGTTAAAACTTGATATAATGGTTTGAGGATGTTAAATTTATCTCCATGGTATGTTTCTTCCTTTTCTCTCCGACTAAAGTTTGGTTTATTTACTTTAAAACTTTACTTCCTCACAGTATTTTAATAAGTTATATAGTGTGAGTCCTTGGGATGTGAACTTATGGATGTATACGCTGGTAACGAGAACCCGGTAGCACCTAGGCTGCAAACTGACCTCTCTAACTTTGATTTGGTGCACCTCGCAAGACTGGGTGCACGTGGACTTTGGGAAAATCCCAGACTCGTTGCGACGATACGTGATGGCCTTTTGGTCGATCTTCAGCATGGGAAGGCCATTTTCACTTTCTGTGAGGGAAAAAATACATCGTCAGCATGGCAACCACAATTATTTTGTATCACATACACAACCAGCTTTCATGAGTTGAAATCAACTTCACAACTATGCAATAAGACGAATGTGAGCCACACATAAATATATTTTCTGCAAAGTGTTAGGTCAGAACTTTACATATGTCTTTAGAGAAGAGATATGATTTTTGTTAGAAGATGGCTCATAGCTTTATTTCATTATGTAGTTATATTTATGTTTATGACACAAGTATATATTTCTTTAAATTGAATAAAACATATTTGGATATAGCTACACCCATTAACTCATCAAGATAGATTTTAACTGTGCACCCGCCTCTGTGGCGTAGTTGGCTAACGCGCTTGTCATGTTGAGCTCTACTGCTGAGGACGGGGAGATCGAGGTTCGAATCTCGGTCGGGTGAACTGGGGGTGGTTTTTCCTAAATAGTTTTCCACTCTACCACCACGAAAATGTGGGTTCACTTCCTTTAATTCAACCTTCCCAATTCCTAATCCATTAGTGTAATTAGTACTTAAAGCGTATAACCCGAACGGGTAGTAAGACGCGGTGCTAAATATGATTAATATTTAACTGTGCATGTGCAACCTATAAGCTTTTGAGCTGGAAGTAACTAATTACATTTCTAATTTGGACAATTAGTCATTACCACTATTACTGCAGATTAGCTTAAAGATATACAATTACATTCAGTTGTGATTTATTTTGATAAATATTCACGTGCAGATTTTTCGTAACTATTTAAACTTCTGACACTGATTCGGGAAGTCAGGATTAAATCCCTACCAAATTCACTCGAAGTAGTTTTCTTACATAATATATTTGCTCTCATTATCCTGTTTAATCACATTCGTTAGTTAAAGTTGCTATTAATAGCCCGTGTGTCAACCCATTTTTTACTCCTTCTCACTATTTTGTATCCCTGTATGTCAGGATAGCTTACAAATCAGAGAATCAAGGGTGGCCATCACGAGGAAGGACCTAAACGACTAGTTAAGAGTTTTAGACGTAAGATTTATTATCACAATTCACGTTACTAATTACATTGGAGAAATAGGTTTTATTTGAGGATTAGGGCGAGGATGATTGTCGGAATGTGTTGAGCCCTAATATATGAATTTTGAATCCTGAACTACTCGCTTGTTCTCGAACAATGGCCATGGAACTAGCCCAGTTAATGCTTTAGCTAACCGCACTCATCTCTAGAATCCAAGAGGGACTGCCTTTTCTTAATTCGTTGCCATCCTAGACCCTCACGTTTCCCTTCCGTTGACTAACCAATCAGAGCAAGGGTCACGTGGTTACCAAGAGGGGCTAAAACTACCAGCTACAGCGTGACTGCATGACCATCAGACCACCAATTCCTCATGTTGCCATCAACTTACACCATTCTCAAGCTTCCAGCTTACAGTGACCATAACAGTGGATAGAACACAAATTGAAAGAAACAAACACTAAGTTGAGGGCGTTACAGCTGGCATTGAAACATACTGAAGCACAAGTACTATAACACATGTATGCGCAGCTTTGAACTGCTCAACGAGCTCAAAAAACGTTTAGATCACCTTTATACTTACGTGTATAGTTGCCAACAACGTTCCATTTGTAGCTGCCGTTGAGGTCCTTCTGAAAGTTAAGGATGGAATATCTCAGTGGACCATCTCTCCCATCCAAAAACTTAAATAGTCTGCCACCTTCATCTGTTAACAAAAATATACCACCACTCATTGAGATACTTTATTAAAAATTACGGAACGTTCGCCCATAGTTTATAATAGTTTGTAACAATTTTTAAAAGTAGCTATCAGTAAATTATATCTTAATAAGTTTATACCAGGAAAACCAACTAATTATTTTTATAAGCTTATGAAACATTATTTATTTACATTATATTACATTTACATTATTTATATAATTTTTTACTAAATTGTTGAAGCTGTTTAAAAATAAATAAAAAATTAATCTTCATTAAACTACCCTCTTTATTTAATCGAGAGAAGAAGATACCTTATTTTTATCTATTATGTAAATCAGTCCCCAGATATTCATTTTGAACAAAATAACTGGAGGCATTACAGAAATATTTTAAATTTTCAATAATATGTCTCCAGTGAATTACTCTTAAATCAATTTTCATCTTAAAAACAAGTAAACAATTTTATTTATCTTGTCAAACTTTCCTCAGATAATGATACTCGAAGAGATTTGAGCCACTGATACTCCAGATAAGACAGACAGACAAGAAAACGGTGTACATTTGGATCGGTGACCTGGCGGTCTAGGGGTAAGGTGTCAGACTTCTATGCTGGTGGCCGGGGTTCAATCCTCGGTCCCAGCATAGATTTATCTGAATACCAAACCCTTCCTTCACCTCTGACAAGACATCTTGTGAATGTGAGGAATGCCAGGCCTCCACCGTGGTTCGGATTCCACGTTAAACTGTAGGTCCTCCATTTCATCTCACAATCACCCTACCATTACACATTATCGTAAGTGCGTACAACCCGAACGGGTAGTAAGACGCGGTGCTAATAATAATAATAATAATAATAATAATAATAATAATACATTTGGATCATTTTATTTCTGAGGAAATCGACGAAACAGCTCTACCAGAAAATGAAACTTATGAGGGTGATATCTAAGAAGGCATTTATCAACCCTCAATATCCAAGTGTATACAATTTAATTAAAAACACCGTAGGGGATTAAGCCCACAAAGGAAACTACAAGAAAAAAAATACCGTGTGAAAATTAGTATGTATTTATCAAATATGTTTCTTTGGAGTATAAAAACATTTATATTTATTAACACGTGCAATGATTATTTCCCTTTTATACCAAATCGTGAGCTATAACTCGTAACTGAATAAGCGATACGATTATAAGAATTCAATGACCAAAAAGATTTTAACTTATACAAATAAATAACTAAATAAATATATTGTCTGTACATTTTTGTACTAAATACCATTTTTTTTAAAAGATATACAACATTAATACTCAGTAACAAATGTCATAATTGCATTATAGTTGCTAAAATTACATAGTATTTGACGAAAAAATTTAGATAAAGAATGGAAGCCCTCTTAATTGCGTGCAGCTGTGTGAAATTCGTAGGCTTCTCACGGCTATAGCTCGAAGACCTCAATTTACGAAACTTTGCTTATGGCCTTTTTTTTAATAGAATTTTATCATGAATAATAAAGATGACTTTTTTAACCGTAAAATTAACATCTAATGATATATTCATTTCGTACCTAATAGGAGGGGCAAAACTTAGACCAGACCAGACCTAAAATAGTGCGACCAAAACACTGCAGGTTTCTGAAGATTTTTTTCGATTTCAAATACTTTACCCCTGGTCTAATGTACACACCACTTATGATAAGAGCTTACAGTCTTACCTTTACGGGTTCCACTATGGCCCTATTATATAGTTTGCACCATTATGGAAACAAGAAAGGTGAGTTTGCTACCTTTCCGGGTAAGCAAAGTGTAAGTGGTGCACTGTAATGATGACCTCACGTGTTTAATTTCCCCATGGAACTATACTTGATATAACCGCTGAGGTAACTGCATGGTCACTATTGGCAAACCTCGTTGTCATTCTCTCGTTTTTGTGTGGTCAATTTCCCTCGAATATAAGACAAGTCTCGCAACCCTGGTTGATCGAGGTTGCCAGTAGCTCCTTCTTACCCCATAACACCACCTTCAGACATAAGTGAGAACGAGGATATTTGGCAACAGTTGACTGAGAGAGAGAAAGAGAGAGCAAAGATAAAGCTTTTCTCCATAAGTCCTGCAGTTCCCTCAGCAGTGAAATTGGATGTAGTTATATACTAACCGTTGAAGGAAACGTTGTGTAGGTACCCATGCAATGTTTCGCCATCAATGTGCTTCATGCGATCGCATACACCTGACTTCCCTGCGCCGCAGAGGTAAACCTGCAAGTCGTGAAGCGCGTGTGCCACCGAGTAGACGGCGTCTCTCACGAAGTGCAGGTATCGCTGCTGTTTGTAGCCACCGTGGGAGAGGTTCTTGTTCGAAGTCATGCAATAGTCCTCAGATTCTTCATTTGCTGACTTGCTCACGTGCTGCAAACATAAAAACTACTTGTTCGAAGTCATGCAATATTCCTCAGATTCTTCATTTGCTGACTTGCTCACGTGCTGCAAACATAAAAACTACATGTTCAAGCATGGCCCATGTTTAGATTGAAGGATGATGGTATCACCAAATATATGAATTAATTAAGGGTAGGCCTACTGTTTTACAATTTATTATTGTTAAATATTATGGCAACATGCCAATTTAAGATTTAAATCTTTAAAATTATAATTCTACCCTACATAAATCATCAAAGCATCCAAACAAATGTTTCTTCCAGTATCCTTAAGAGCCTAAGATGTACCCATATAATCAATTAACATTTCGAGCTTGGCATTGATACTAATTCAGATATATAAACCGCAATATCTACTCTCACGTTAATTTAGTTCAAGTATAATCAGACTCACTAATGTTATTATTATTATTATTAGCACCGCGTCTTACTACCCGTTCGGGTTATACGCACTTACGCTAATGTGTAATGATAGGGTGATTGTGAGATGAAATGGAGGACCTACAGTTTAACGTGGAATCCGAACCACGGTGGAGGCCTAGCATTCCCCACATTCACAAGATGTCTTGTCAGAGGTGAAGGAAGGGTTTGGTAATCAGATACATCTTTGCTGGGACCGAGGGTTGAACCCCGGCCGCCAGCACAGAAGTCTGACACCTTACCCCTGGACCGCCAGGTCACCCCTCTCTAATGTTGTTTCCATAGTTATGATGGGGAGCACTTGGTCAGAGCTAGCACAAAATTTGGATAGTGTATCACCTATTGAGAGGTTCGAAAGAAAGATGATCTATCACTCTGGAGTGTGGTTATGTAGTACTTCTACAGGTGACAGAACCACCGAGCACAATAAAGCTATTTCCCCTACTGCTGTACATTAAGGTAGGGGGTCGTTCTAGATTAATTTCTTTTCATTGATTATTTATTTGTATATATATATATTTATTTTTCTGACATTGTTTTTCTATTCCTTGAATGGAAAACCATTACCACTCTGTAATTTGGTTTAAAACGAATTATTTGGAAGAATGATTCAAATATTGGATGACCTGAAGGAAAGAAGGAAATTCTGGGAGCTCAGAGAGGAGGCAGAGGACAGGGTGCATTGGAGGGATAGGTTTCACTGACAAAAGGAATTAAGATGTCATAAGACAGAACACCTTTTAATAAATAATGTGGATTTAAAAAATTAGTGGAAGGATGTTTTTTTCTGTTTAAGGTGTGTAGTAACACTTTATAAATTATTATTATTAATATCAGCACCGTGTCTTACTACCCGTTCGGGTTATACGCACTTACGCTAATGTGTAATGGTAGGGTGATTGTGAGATGAAATGGAGGACCTACAGTTTAACGTGGAATCCGAACCACGGTGGAGGCCTGGCATTCCCCACATTCACAAGATGTCTTGTCAGAGGTGAAGGAAGGGTTTGGTAATCAGATAAATCTGTGCCGGGACCAGGGATTGAACCCCGGCCGCCAGCACAGAAGTCTGACACCTTATCCCTAGACCGCCAGGTCACCGCTTTATAAACAAAAATCACATCACGTCACTTCTCATACAGATAATGTTGTAAAATAAAGTTATTAGAAGCTACATGTATGTCTCAAACTCAATAAAGATGGTTTTTGACATCATAACCCAAAGTTTGTAATCATAGAATGGTAGTAAGCCGCGTGCAGGTGACGGCATTACTCACCGCTAAAACCTCTTTCCCCCATCATAACCCAAAGTTTGTAATCATAGAATGGTAGTAAGCCGCGTGCAGGTGACAACATTACTCACCGCTAAAACCTCTTTCCCCCGTTGTTTTCTGCCGCATTTGAAGTACTCCCTCCAGTACTCTCTGAACCAAGGGTTCTCTTTCTCGTGGTCCAAGGTCAGTGACTTGAAGTATTCGTCGAAGCCTATCAACTTTTGGACAAGCGGTTGGATTGCCAAGGCACCTTCCAACACGCTTTCTTCCAGATGTTCTGGAGAGAAAAATGTACAATAATATATCATACAATTATCACGACTTAGTTTCAATACTTGCTTTAACAGATACTTGAATTGAATGATGTGTGAGTTACTCATTGTGTACACTGTTTTACACTTTATTTCGCCTTATAAAAGCTGGTATTAATTTATTTGCGAAGATTAGTTTAATTTAGATTGATTTTCTGTGATAAAATAATTAATTATTATTAGCCTTACAAATTTGATGCTGAAAGTAGTTATTGGAAAATTAATATTTTTGTAATCTTACATGCACTCGAAGCTTTATGAAATTATTTTCAAAATATTGTATTCCAAATAAACTAATGTACACTCCGTTTACATAGAAAGGTATCAATAATACCTTTGAGGGTAAACGGAAGTTACAAATGCCGTGAAAGACAACAATTTGTGGGATGAAAAGGGATTAATTTGGATATAATCAAGTATCAAACAGGGGACAGGAGAAGTCCAGAGATGTGAGGAGACCAGTAAAGTCCCGAGAAAGAAATATTAAATAGATTGGGGAGCCCTAACTAAGTGGTACATACAGTTACCAAGCACTGTAGCCGATACGTGATTGTGATAAGCGAAACGGAATAACTGTTATTGGAACTCGTTTAGTGATATTTCTGGTATTAACGCCCTAAGTAGGAATTAAACTGAAGTACAAACGTTACAATTTGGGATATTTGTACCTCGATTAAACTAGTTTCATTTAAAAATTTGAATTATTATTTCCAATAAAATAATTGAAAACTTCTCAAAACGTAAAGTTTTCCGGAGAAAAATTAAGAGGAAATAATCGGTCTCACATGTCTATACACACATTTAGAGTATTATACCCAACCTATTTAATATTAATAAAAGAAATAAAAGGATGTTTAATCAAACAGTAATGGAAAAAACGAGAGGTTTAAAAAATTGTGAACAGCGAATATTTTTATATGATGTTACAATACAGAATTTAAAAAAACTTGAACATACTTATTTGTTTTGTGGGCCTTCATAAGAATATTCGTGAACCCCATGTTGGAAGCCTCTGATATAGACTCTACCTTATTTCTATTCTCACCGTCATCAGGGGAATGCTGTGATCCTCGCGGTTCTCGGTGACCTGAAGTGACCCAAGCGTCGGACCCAATCCACACGAACCTGCTACTCGTACCCTGTTCGCCGAGCAGAGTCTAGAAGATTGAACATGGTTATCTTCTCGGCGAACACAACCACCACTGAGCAAAAGAAACACCCACCATCAATATGACGCTATGAAGATGACGGCAACTTTTTTCTCCCTCCGGTAAACTCTTTTCCTCCATGCTCCACGTCTTACCAACCTAACGGGATATCCGAATATTTCCACTAATGGGATAGGGATAGTGAAGGGGAAGATACAACTTTAGAGAAACCATTCTAACAGGCCGACTCCATCGGGGGAATGTAACTACGCCATCCGGTGAGGATTTGAGTTTCAGTCTTTCCATCACCAGTGAACTAAACAAGACGGTTGTTGAATATCTCTTAATTTGCTAGAACTAAGGGGAACACTACTTGTTGGTAGTTATCTTTAATTGGTTATTTGCCTCCTTCACCTCACCTTTATGTTCTGCGTGACTGCACATTTATTAGAGCTCACTACCCTCTTCTGGTCATCTGCGACTTTGAACATAGGTTGGTTTGCTTTTCACCCCCAAGTGCGCCTGTGCCCTACGACCCCAGTGTTTTTTGAATCGTCTCTACAAGTAACAGCTCGGTGATCTTGTATCGCCCTCAGTTGCAACAGTACATCAATATGAAACCATGACAAGTTATAGTGCAGTGATCAGTGATCTTTGTGTATTAATTAATTTATATTTTTCATAGACCATAGCTACCAGATATTAAGCGTCAAATTCATCTCAAGACTTTATTAAAATGTAGGCTTAACAACAACCTACTTATATTATTTTGATTTTAATAAAGGTTCTGGTTTAATAACTTAACTACCTACGGAAATTAATTATTTCTAATCGAATGCCATCTTTAGATGCGTTCTCACCGAGTGAAAAAGTGATACTATTAAAATAAAGGTACGATTAAAATAACTGTATCTTTCTTTGGTTTAAGAGTCCATAGTGATAAAACTTAAACATTTTTTAAAAAAAAGCTAAGATATATACACTTTTGGTTATTCTGATCATATTTTTGTTGTTATGATAATCTGCGTTGATGTGATTAAGGAAAAAAAAATCTGTCAATGATATAATATTCTTGTGAAACCAGTACTTATTGTTGTTTTTCTAATCCATAAAGAGAAACTAAGCTCAACACCAAGAGACTATCCAAATACTTGTACCTTTGATAGGTGTGATAATGTATTATGTAGAAAAGCATAGAGAAGTGGCTGTCGCTAACAATGGATTCTCCCAATGTTTGTAAGCGTTCTTGTATTAATCGATGATTGAAATGCAAATTAAAAGGATTTCTTAGAATAACACAGAAAAAATTCTTAAGAAAGTGTTACGTTTGAGGTTTTGAAAGCCTATGCGTGAATACATATTATTTTCAACACGTTATGCATAAGATAACTGTATCTTTTGTTGTCCTGACAGCAAATGATGATAAGTGGAGTGAAACTTATTCAAATAAAACTATATTATTTGGATGAGTTTACCTTTTATTTTTGATACAACCCAAAGTTAAAGAGTACATTATCACCTCTAATCCATACTTTTGACAACAGTTTAATAACTGCAACTTTATCTTGTTACAAGCGTGATTAATGATTAAAGGAGAAAAAAACTTACAAAAAAAATATATAGGGTTAATGCTGTTTTTGTTGCTCCTAAGGTTTCAAGTTCGTAAGGGAAGATACATAGTTTTAATTTAAATATAGTTCTTCAAATAAATGTAAATTTAAGACTGCCTTTTATATGATGATAAGAATAGAGAAACAGCATTAGTTAAAACGGGATTATTCCCACATTTGTAAATTCTGTTTTACCCAGCCTTGATGGTGATGTAAGCTAAATGGATACTACAAAATAAAACAATTACTCAAAGTGGAATTACTTAAATATTTTGACTTTTAGGACACCATTAATAATAATATAAATGAATCAGTTCTCATATAAATATTATATTTAAGATAAGTGTATCTATTTGATTATGTGAATAAACTAATGTAAACTACACAGTCCAAGATTCCAATCTCATAATTAGCTGGATTGCTGTGTGCATGGGAGGTGATTTTACCCCCGGCATTTTCCCATCTCTCCTACATGCTAATGCTGGTGTATTCACTCTAAGTTACCAGTTAACACTAGGTACGTTTCAGAATAGTTCAAGGGGAGTGTGCTCTATTCTTATTAAGTCCACTTTCACCGACGTGTGTCAATTAAATGAGTTCAACTGTGGAAGTTAAATTGATGCAACTCACATAGTATATATTTCTGAAAGAGAATACCGACGAGCTATCTTGCCACTGCTTGTCATTTTGTTCCTTAAAATTACAGCGATGAAGCAAAGTGATAAAAAAGCGATTAAGTAAAGCAATGAAGCAAAGTGATGAAACAAAACGATAAAAAAGCTATGAGGCAAGGTAATAAAAAAGCGATGAAGCAAAGTTATAAAAAGTGATGAAACAAAAAGATAAAAAAGCAATGAAGCAATGAAGCAAGGCGATAAAAAAGCGATGAAGCAAAGCAATAAAAAAACAATTAAGTAAAGCAATGAAGCAAAGCGATGAAGCGAAGTCATGAAACAAAACGATAAAAAAGCAATGAAGCAAAGTGATAAAGCAAAGTGAAGAAGCAAAGTGATAAATTAAAGCGATGAAGCAAAGCGATAAATCAAAGCGATAAATCAAAGTGATGAAGCAAAGCGATGACAGTGCCTAGTTGACCTTACCTCTGACGAAGGTCTTCTCGGCGATGTTCCTGAGCACCTGGTCGAAGTCCTTGTCCTCGAAGTGTTCCTTGTCTATCCTCTGCGGCGCTGTGAAGCAGATGCTGTAGTTGCTGGCTAGCGAACTGAGCGTTTCGAAACCGTGATTACCATACTCGTTGTCCGAGTACACCACGGACACATAAGTCCAGTTGAACCTTCTGCGATACAAAACATCAAAGTTATCTCTGACGCCAGGGTGATGTATTTAAGGTTAATAATTATTACTAAAATATGGATCCCAAGTAGATTTTTGGTGGGTCATACACTTTTCTGAAATGATAATCTTTTTTTGACTAAAAAGATCCTTCATCAAAAAGATACAAGCAATAAAAAACGAAGACAAGTGTTGAGAAAGTATTAAGGTGACTACTCACCCTTCGCACACGTCTCATAATAAACACATGATTTTAAATAAAATTATATTCAATAATTTTTTTTTTTAAGTTGTAATTTAAAAATCCCGCCCTTCTCTTGCCTTTTTCATGACCATTAAAACTAGGTGTATCGCGACAGTTTGTCGATCTAAGAATTGGGTCGCAATTCTCGAAAGTTTAGTAAGCACTGTTTCAAGATCTATTTTATCCTCCCTTGTGTGTAAACGGTTAGCCACAATTGATGTGTTTAGTATCGGGATTCATTGTTTAGGTGAGAAGGTAGTATTGTTACGGGGTGTACCCAATAGACCCAGCCCCAAACGCGCAGTATTTCAAATTCTGTGTTTGAAATGTGCACCTCCAGCCGCTACGCATAGTTACACTTGTCAACTATTAAATGTTTATTTATTTAAATTATGCATAGTGGTTGGTGGCGCCCATTTTAAACACAGACTTAAAAATACGGTGCGTTTGGAGCCGGTATTATTTGAGACATCCTGCCTGTACCGCTCCCTCCCCTAGAAAAACATCATGCGGGTTTCCCCACATTACGTTCGAGCCTCTCATTCAATTTTTTTTTATTTCGAACCGGCTTATTTATAATAAATTCTAAGAAATTAGCTTATTTAGTGCCAGCATTGATAGTGGACCTCTTGAGAAAGAGCTCGCTAACATTTTTTTGTTCGTGTCATTCTCTCATCAAAATACTTTTTCCATCTAAAGTCAAGAAGATTTGCATCCGCTCTGATTTTTAGCATGCTATATTATCAATATATCACTTGTTTAAATATGGTTACACGGTTAAAAATTACTTTAGCTCAGAAGTACACAATTTTTCTTTAACAAACTTGATTTTACACAATACTTTTCTATGGCATTACAAAAAGTAAAATTACAACCAGTGAAAAGCAAGGAACTTGAAAATACAATGAAAACATCTGGTGGTGTATTACTTTAATTAGTCAACTGCTATCGTTCTAAAATAGGTCTAAATTAAATTCTCCAGCATGGCATGTTCCTATACCTGAACATCTACAAAATGCTATGTTGTCATACCTGAACATCTACAAAATGCTATGTTGTCATACCTGAACATCTACAAAATGCTATGTTGTCATCCCTGGACATCTTCAAAATGGAATGTTGTAATACCTGCATATCTCCAAAATGCCATATTGCCATACCTGAACATCTACAAAATGCTATGTTGTCATCCCTGGGCATCTTCAAAATGGAATGTTGTAATACCTGCATATCTCCAAAATGCCATATTGCCATACCTGGACATCTACAAAATGCTATGTTGTCATACCTGAACATCTACAAAATGCTATGTTGTCATCCCTGGACATCTTCAAAATGGAATGTTGTAATACCTGCATATCTCCAAAATGCCATATTGCCATACCTGGACATCTACAAAATGCTATGTTGTCATACCTGAACATCTACAAAATGCTATGTTGTCATCCCTGGACATCTTCAAAATGGAATGTTGTAATACCTGCATATCTCCAAAATGCCATATTGCCATACCTGAACATCTCCAAAATGCTATGTTGCCATACCTGAACAGCTATAAAATGTTATGTAGCCATATATGAACAGCTACAGAATGCTATGATGCCATACCTGAACATCTCCAAAATGCTATGCTGTCATATCTGAACAGCTACAAAATGCTATGTTGCCATACCCGAACATCTCCTAAATGCTAGGTTCTCATACCTGAACATCTCCAAAATGCTAGGTTCTCATACCTGAACATCTCCAAAATGCCATGTTGTCATACCTGGACATCTACAAAATGCTATGTTGTCATACCTGAACATCTACAAAATGCTATGTTGTCGTACCTGAACATCTACAAAATGCTATGTTGCCATACCCGAACATCTACAAAATGCTATGTTGCCATACCTGAACATCTACAAAATGTGATGTTGTAATACCAGCATATCTACAAGATTCCATTTCGTAATACCAGGGCATACCTGCCTATCCCAACAATGCCACGTCGTCATACCTGAGTATCTCCAGCATGGCGTGAGCCTGGTTGATGTCACTAGGCACAGTTCTGAAGAAGTACGGGAACCTCTCCTTGTTGCTGAGCGAGGTGGAGGTGGCCATGTAGCTCACCAACGGGACCCGGAACAACCGGAGCATCGTCGCTACCTACAATATCAATCAATATCAATACCAGAATCATCGGCTGGGGGAAGGGTAGGCAGTTGCCATTGGCGGAAGATAAAAAAGGAGTCAAAAATGAGATATTGTAGTTTCTATAAATGTATTTACTAAACACTAAGAAAGAATACACAATCAGTTATAACAAAAAAGGGCAATTCTTCTAAAATATACTATACTTAATAAGTATTCCGGTTTTCCAAAGTTTCAAGATATCTTTTAAATACTTGCTCCAAGCTTACAATATGGATCCTCATAAGATTTGGAAGGTCTTAGACTTAACGCATAAGCAGACACTGGCCACAAAGTTGATACCACCCTTATTACTATCGGAACGAGGTGTTAAATTATGTACATAAAAATTAAATGCAAGAAGGTTTTTCAAACCTTTATATTGCACCTAGAATTATTTAAATGCGTCCTGTAATAGTTGATAGCACTCACAAAAGCTTTTTTTAAGTTGAAACTTATAAAAAAATCCTACTTTTTTTAAAAAACCACCCTCAGTACACCCGACCGAGAATCGAACCTCAATCTCTCCGTCATTGGCAGTCTAGGCTACTGCGAGAGTAGCACGTTAGACCATGTGGCCACCAAAGTGGGTCATAAACAATTAAGAGTATATATTCAAATTTAAATTCAGGTTTGAGAATATTTAATATATTCGATTAGTGTTCGTTTAGAATTAAAAAAATGGATTTCATATAACTACCTCTAGCTTGAAGTATTTATTTTGTACCCAGTCTGAAACCTTAGCTCTTTCGATAGCATGTGTTAAGGGTCCCGGGCTCGATTGCTGTTATGAGAGGAAAATGTGTAAGTGATGAAACGCGAGTTTCCTTTTTTTAAGTGATAAATTAACGGCTAAGCTCTGGGTGTTGTGCCTGTTATAGATTTAATTTAGTTTATAAGTCGTGTGGTGATATATCAGTCAGTTCAAAAAGAGCAGGTTTAATAGCTAAAGTAATATTTGACACTCATAATGGTGGCCGCGTAGTCTAATGGCGCATACAGAAATTACAACATTCTTCCTGCTTACCGGTCGGCACAAGGAGAATAATGTTGGTGATAGTGTACCTTGATGTTGACTGAGCTGGACAAGGAGTGTAATGATAGTTTACCTGGATGGGGACTGAGTTGGACAAGGAGTGTGTTGGTGATAGTTTACCTGGATGGTGACAGAGCTAGACAAGGAGTGTAATGATAGTTTACCTGGATGGGGACTGAGTTGGACAAGGAGTGTGTTGGTGATAGTTTACCTGGATGGTGACAG
>CABEEJ010009293.1:0-19336 GCA_901482245.1 Timema douglasi
AGGACGCCTTTATTCTTGCGTGTGGTAAACAGTCAGTTGGCGCAGCACAGTGGGGGACTTTTGGTGAGTTTCTTGAATTTAGAGGGGTTTTTTTGGAGCATATTATTTCCAATAAATGCTACAGTAGAGTGCAGCTATATCTGAGTTATCCAGGTGTCATTCCATGTCTATGGTCATTCTTCACTCATAGTTTAAGGTAGGATTTGTAATGGACGTGTGGCTATCACCAGGTACTCTGTTGCGGATGCAAAAGTGTCATTTTTCAATCCATTTAATGTTATTGGATTATTGTTGATATCCGGAAATCCCCAAACTTTGGAGCATAAAGGCACGACTGAGTCACGTGTGATATCCACACGTCCAACACAAACTCTACCTTAAACTATGAGTGAAGAGTGACCCTAACCCTGTCATAATAAATTATTCATAATCACAGCTGAAGAGAAGAAGATGACAGGCTTATGTCAAAATAACGGAAAAGCTTAGTGATGTGACTCAACTTGAGAAATTGTTACTTAATCAGCCGAGGAAAGCAGGAGACTTTTGCATATGATCTCTATTTCCTGAGAATATTAAGTGTACACGATTTGCAGAGTTAGTGCACTTAGAGGTTCATCTTTAAACAAACACTAAGTCCGAGAATAAACTAAGTCCTCTTGAGCTGTGTCGTTTTATACGAAAAGAAGAACCACAGGTGATCTAGCAAAATGTTGTCTCTGAATGCTCACAAGCTTTAATTGCCATTGGTGACTGAGAAGAGTAAAAATTTAGCTCTGTACCAACATGACAGAGGATATAATAGCAATCGATGAGGGTCACTTTTTGGAGAAAATTGATTCGTTTGCATCTTCAGCAAGTTCGCTCAGTAGAAATCAAGGCGAAATATATTATACATGATAATATTTTATTTGTTGTAACATGTTCGACAATCTATAAATGAAAACTTTATACGGTTAAATTACATCATGACAATCTATTGAATTTGTGTGTTGTGCTAGTAGTAATTATATGAGTATTTATTCTAATTTTTTAAGTCTTTGCTTGGATTATTTTCACGTTTGAAAACTCCCTTTAGTAAATAATCAAATAATATGAAAAATCGTTATCTGTTACTGCACAGCTATCACTTAAATATACGGTGTATGTGTGTTGGTGCATGATAGGTGGTAGGGGGTGTACCGTGGCTAGAAACAAGACCATCACCAAGCACAACATTTTCGCTCACCCTGTTTGACGGCCAAGCCGGGGTCTCGCACGAAGCCGGTAAACTCGCCATGGAACAACATTGTTCGCTATCATAACAAGAACTCGATCTGGAAGACTGGCGTTACATGCAATTGTTTCGACTATGCCCAAAGCTAAAATGTGTTTAACGCGCATGCGCGTTCTGATGAACGTAAGTGGACCTCCAAGTCTCCGTGGGCTCGTCACCCCCACCCCCTTTCATTCTTAGACTCTACGGCGTTGTGCGCAGGCGCCGAGGAAGACATATATGAAGTGATTGGACAGTAGTGACTTCATCATTAGGTCATTCTTACCACCCTTTTTCCTCCCACAGATACAAACTGAATATAAGCGTGTGCCCAACAATGTTATGCACTCTTTGATGCCATTAAGTCACGAGGACTCAATAGGATGTAAGTCATTGTAAAGATGGGAATTTATACATAGCTTAAGTTATTTACGATAGAGGCTAGGGTTTATTCTACCGTGATTATGTAGGCATTATGTTTGGATCTTTGAGGTTTTTGTTTATTTTGCTGCTAATATTTTCTTTCGAACATGCATAAATGTATAGATTATTGTCAGTGTTAGTCGTTTGTTGAAATTGTTGTCGTTAGCGGACTTCTCATTTAAACTAATTTTGCTGCTATAAATTAACTTTAATGTATTTAAGTGTATTGGTGACCTCATAGGTCGAGAGTTAGATTGCTCAACTATCAGGGCTGCTAATATTATGTCTTTAAACTGAAGTTAGCAGGCTAATTTATATACGTCAGTTGGAAGTATAGGGAGGTAATTCATTAATATGTTCTTGCCTATTTTGTATATATTAAATTAACTATGAGGGAATGGTTAGAAAGCTACATTTTATTAGATAAATATATATTTGTATAGGGTCGCAATATTTAATTATCCATTACATGTTAATTTATTTCTATTAATTTGCATTATTCAGTGGTGGCGCATGAGTCGTACTACAATATGTAGCTTTATTATTTTCTATATCTAAGAATGCGTGAGTAATTCTTTATTCTGAGTCTCAGACAGTTTATATTAATCTTATTAGCAGTTTACCATATTGTATATCATACATTTCATTGTTATATATCATTCTAATAAACGAGCCGTTGGCCCATTTTCGTTACATTCCACATTCAGTTAATATCAGGATCCTATCAGACTGTTTATTCCAGTTACATATAAATAGACTAGTTCATGAGAGAGGGGTTTGTTGTCAAACTGAGGACAGATCATTAAAGGTCCCTGGGGATTAGCTCTATTTATTGTTACTTTGCGACTTGCTCACAGAGATGGCTTGTTGGAGCGTTGTCGGCTGGGAAACAACGCTAGCCCCACGGGGGTAAAGGTTGAGGGGAGACCACGATTTAGGAGGGGGAAATTATCTAGTGTCTATGGGTGGCAGAGTCACAAATCCACCCCTGCCCCTCTCTCATTATAAAATAATTCTACTGTTTTATAAAGATTAGTGCAGTTGTTGGAACATAAAAATTAAGTCAAAATTATTGGTATAACCAACATTTAAGTTTATATTTATTTACATTTTGATACACATTTTTCACAAACCGTTGCCATTTAAATTTGGGAATAGCTCACAAAAGATTGGCATGTTTTGCTAGCATCGCTTTAGTGATTTCTTTTGCTTCCGTAATTTCTCTAAATTACATAAAGTACGGTAAAGTTATATCTTTCTCTATGTAAACGCGAAAGCCCTGACTGACTCACCACTCATCACTAATTCTAACAGTCCTCACCAAACTAGAGGGCACAGGTGTTCCTTGTAACATAACTAGGAAAAATAAACATGTTTTATTACAATGTTTTGTGATTAAGGGGATGAAATAGGGGTAGCTACCCTGACCAACAATATTGCTTTATAAACTCTTTTTAAGCGTTTAGAGGGTAATAATCCGATAAATTTGTTCTAATAATGCCTTAGAACAAATATAGAACTTATTTTTAGACCCGTTGATGCTTCTAGGGGATGGAATAAAAACGAATACAGACAATTAATTGAAATATGTAATTACATTTAATATACAACTAACTCCAAGTCACGGTAGAAGTCTGTAGTTTATAGTTTGATGAATTTAGGCTAAATGTCACTAAGTTAAACTAATTATTAATTAAGCTCAAGAAAAAAAAACTACTCATACCAGTACAATCAACAACTACAATCAGCAGAGTATTATTTTAACAATTGAAGTGGTACAATTTTGAATAAAGGCTAGGAGGACGCAAGTATTTATATCAACCGACAGTTTTCCCACGAGCGTTTGTTGGCGGAACGGATGGTAACCTTCCTCTTTGGCTCAGCAGGTATCGAGTCACACTGCCAACATCTCCACACTTATTTTTAAATCAGTATCACGCCCTTTCCCTCCTCATGCTATAAGAAGGAATATTTTAACTAAAAGCTTCCTTTTAATGTTTTTTTAAATCCATTTTCTAAGGTCACCCCTTGCTTGTGGGGGGGATCATTCTACGTCTTACTGTTTAGCTCTCTATGGGTTGTGAGTGTTTCTACTCGTAGATTTCCCGGGCTCTAGCACATAATACAGGAAAACAAGCTCGAGGAGGGCGTAATTGTGTTCTACAGCTGTGCGTGTGTAATACCACCCTCCTAGGGCCTGGTTCGTGCTGGTGTTTATCTAATGTGTCATTCTCTTGCCGAGCCAACACTGCCTGTATAGTATATCGACACTAGATGTGGGACCTTGTCAAACTTCACGTTTTGTTGTTTACAGAGACATGACCGTGGTTTCTGGGAAGTTGTTGAACATCTACACCACGGCCCGAGTATGTCGTCGACATGGTGAACCTTGCTACAGTGGTGAACCAGACCTTGAAAGACTCATCAAGAGGTCACGTGACCCTGCGGAGCTCTTGTGGGCGTGGCAGGAATGGCGCCGTGTAGTCGGTCCCTCTTCCAAACCTTTGTTCACTACGTTGGTGGACTTGCAGAACCAGGTGGCGACAAACAATGGTAATATAACAACTATTCTCTACATTGATCACATAGAATAGTAGGCCTAAATGTTGGGGAAAATAAGATTAGCATTAATATAGCTAAATGGATAATAATAATAATGATAAATTGAACATTTCGAATTCCCTATTAGTTAGTTGTGTGAACAGTTATACCTTCAAAACTACCCTTTATAAATATCTTGAGTAAAATAGGCATGACACAATCCTAGATCCTACTCAAATAGTATAACTACTATAATTTGGAACAACGTTAAAGAAAAATTGTTTCATTGTAGAGCATTTAAATTAATTCATCTAATATAAACAATATTCTATTGTATTTATCATATTATATTGAGAAATAATCAAGATCACAACTACATCCCGATAACCTCTAACTATCACATTTGAAGGAAGTCCTTTAAAATAGGTAGTTAGATTGACCTAGGTATAGAAAAACAAATAAACATATCTGGACATGAACAGTTATCTCTTTGTGTAAGATACATCAAAAAGGGAGAACATTTCTTCGTAGCCAAATAAGATTGTCTTTGTTTTGTCCAAGTTGAAAATACAACTGCCCATGGTCTGGCACATACTATTAATACTTATCTTCGTAATTTTGGTATTGACTGTAATAACATGATTGTACAAGGTTATGATAGTGCTTCTGTAATGAAAGGATCATTCAAAGGAGCTCAGGCATTATTCAAACAGTTAGCTACATGTTCATTACCGTTTGCATTCCTTAAATCTAGTGTCAGGGTTAGTGTGGCGCCTAGGGACGAACTTTTGGTTTTGGCGGCGGTTCTAGAGGGTGAACCGGGGGTGGAGGAAGCTTTGTTCGATTTGGAGGGGTTACAATCCTCTGATACTGAGTGTACCCGGATCAGAAAGGTGTTGTATGATGCAGCACGTCCGGGGTTTGAAGACGACGACATCCAGAAGAAATTAATAGAGAATTACGTGATTAAGGATAATATTTTGTACCGGCGTAGTATTTCTGAGAACCCTTTAGAGTTCCAAAATAAGGTGTTTATACCGGATGTTCTAAGGAAACCTCTCATAAAACACGTACATCTGATTAAAGGGCATTTTGGTTGTAGAAAATGTGAACTCTACATCAAGAGGTTCGTGTACTGGCCTGGTCTAGCGGCGACAGTCCGTGCCGAACTTAGTAAGTGTGGACTGTGCCAACGGGCCAAGTTTAGTACGAGGAACCACACAGGCACATGGGTACCAATAATAACTGAAGCGCCAGACGTCTTAGTGGCTGTGGATTTGTTTGGTCCTTTACCGCGCTCCAAGGGCAACGTTACCTATGTCTTTGTGATGCTAGATACTTTCAGCAAACTGTGTAGACTCTACCCGGTGAGACGGGCTACCACCGAGACTTGTGTTGCTAAGGTGAAGCGATACGTGGAACAAGTGGGAAGACCGAGAACAATATTGAGTGACCACGGGCCTCAGTTCACGAGCGGCCGGTGGCAGAGAGCTTTGACCAGCATGGGGATCAGGCCCACGATGTGTTCCATTAGGCACCCGGCTTCAAACCCTAGCGAGCGGGTAATGAAAGAACTGGGGAGATTTCTCCGGACATACTGCTATTTTCAGCACACGAAGTGGGCCGAGTACGTTGCATTGTTTGAGAAAACATCCAACTCCACCATACATACGACTTTGGGTCTGTCTCCCCACGAAGTTCATTTTGGTGAGGTCTCACAAGACTCTTTCATCCGGTTATTGAAGAAACCCGAAGGAGAGATTCCACCTGCTAGGGAAGAGGTCAAGGAACGTTTGATAGAGATAGCGCGGGGACGGTTAGAGGGTGCCGCGGTAAGGCGGGGGACAGGGCAGAAGCCATCTGCTAAGCCTTACGAGGTTGGAGACCAGGTATTGCTGAAGGAAGCGCCGGTGTCCGATTTTTGGTCACGGGAGACCAAAAAGTTGTTCTTGCCTTATTCCGGCCCTTTTGAAATAATTGGAATTAGAAGGAGCAATGCCTATGTATTGTTCGACCCAGGGACCCAGCAGGCGCGGGGTGTCTTCAACTCAGAGTCGCTCAAGCCGTGGAAACCGGACGTGTGAGCGACCTTTCAAGTAACTTTTTTTTTTTTATAATATTTTATTTTTTTTGTTTGGTATACATAGTTTGGTGTGGTATGCTAAACCCGCGTTTATCTCACAGAATTCGTGTCAACCGAAAACCGAACCAGATAGAGTAGGTTGCGCTAAGAGGCGTTGAGGTGGCACGTTTTCTCTAATGTGTTGTTTTTGTTGTGTGTAACGTATATGTAGTTTGGTTTTAGAGGAAGAATATGCGAGGATAGTGTGTGGACGCTACAACATGCATCTCCGGCCTCATTAAAACAGTTTCAGTGCGTCGATGTCGGACCAAAACTGTTTGGGGGCATCTGAAAGGACCAGTGATGCCTGTGCTCGGGTCAAAGAAGAAGTACATTTCTTGCCCGTACTAAAACCTCTATGGACATTAAATTTCTTTTGTTTTTGTAACCCATAGTAACGTTGTTGACATGATTGTTTGTTTTGTATGTATTTTTTTGATAAGAAATGTATTGTTTGTGTTGTGATGAAGAACTGGCTATTGTGCGTAAATAGGACTATTTTATTGGAGTGTGTACTGCTGTGGAAGATGTTGGTGAGAATAAATAACTTATAATTATTGTTGTGGTGTTAACCCATAGAGTTATAATATTTTATTATCCAGCATACCCGTTAGTGGCGAGTTCGGGTACCCAGAGGCCCGAGGTTAAGTCCGGGTTGTTTCTGCACTGGCGCCAGCCGGGCAGGCTAATAAATAGTGTGTGGAAACAGGGATGTGGACTTATAAGAAGGCGAGGGAGCAGTGAAGGGGAGAGAACCCTTACACTAGCTTTATGTCGTTCTTGTGCTCTGGCAAACATCAGAAATTGCATTAGAACTGTAAAGTCTGTTGAACTTTCCTAATATCATCACCCGAAAGGACAAACAAATTACAAGCACATATAAAATCCAATTTTCCCGATTCGAAATGGAAGAAATTGACGGTGATGTATGAGATAAGATGGGTAGAAAATCATTACAGCCTTTTGAAATTCAAGAACATATTTAAGGACAACATAGAAACCTTAGAAGATTTAACTAATGATCAAGATACTGTCGCCTCATTTACAGCTTCCTCCTGTTTGAAGTCAATGATTGCAAGAGAGTTAGTTATAAGTCTTTGCTTGTTGGAAAATACTTCTTCTACGTTGACACTATGTAGATTCCTTCAATCTCCTCTTTGTGATTTAAAATCAGCAGTTGATCATGTCAAGAATGTTATTTTACATTTTGAAAATATTTTAACCAAAAGTGAAGAGACCAGTTTTCAAATACTTTCAAAACGGCCAAATCATTACTGGCCGATGTTCATGGAGAAATTCGTACGCCACGAATAGAATTTCTCCAGAGATGTCGCAATAACATTGGAACTTATAATCTTAAACAATACTTTCCAGTTACTGTATTTATTCCGTAATGAAATACTCTCCAGATTATACGACTTGATGCCATCCATTTGCTATGAAATGTCATTTAATCCAAAAAAAATTAGAGATATACAAAAGCAAAGGTAGCTTGGATCTCTTGCCAATTTAATTTGAGATGTGAAGAGTTTATTGGGGGATAAAAGATGAATCAGGTGAACCTTCTTGAGCCGGCATTGAAGCTCTTAGTGAGTGCAATAATGAACTCTACCCGAACATTGTTGTGTTGCCAGTAACAATGTGCACTGTTGAGAGAACATTCTCAGCTTTGAGGAGACTCAAAAAAGACCTTAGGAAATCCTATGGCCGGAAACGTCTCACCAGGTGAGCTCTGATGTCTTTGAATTGACAACTGAACAAGTCATTAACGAGTTTTCTATTGAAAAATACATAAGATTTGATTTTGTTTTATAAAGTATTCTAAGTTTTAAAAGGTACAACTTAAAAAAGGTCTGAAAACTTTTTATTCGCTGAAATCATTTAGTTACTAAAAATATAGCGTTTTTATTTGCTCCATAGTTTTTGTCTTTGTTTTTAGAAGCCTAACCTCCCTCCCTCTAAAAAAATCTTGTGTACGGTCCTGAACCCAGTATTTGAATCTGGTAACAGGCTCCGTGGTTTAGTGGTAAGTGCACATAGCTAAGAAACTAGAGGTCTTTGGTTCAATTCTTGGCTGGTTCCACAAACTCACCCGGGAACATCCACGGTGAGTATGAACGATTAGTACACACTGTATAGCAGCCCAGAGGATGCCCGTACTAATCTTCCAGTAAACTGGGTTCCACAAACTCACCCGGGAACATCCACGGAGAGTATGAACGATTAGTACACACTGTACAGCAGCCCAGAGGATGCCCGTACTAATCTTCCAGTAAACTGGGTTCCACAAACTCAACCGAGAACATCCACGGAGAGTATGAACGATTAGTACACACTGTACAGCGGCCCAGAGGATGCCCGTACTAATCTTCCAGTAAACTGGGCTACCAGTGACGCAGGTTCGTCTTCAAACCGTAACATCAAGATGACATGCTTTTATTAAACAGGAGGGCAAACAATAATATACACTCTTATTATAGTAATTAAATATTATTCTAAATTTTAAAATATTATTTTAGATTAAATCAAACTAATAAAACTTATGTACTATAATTAATAAATTATAACATTCAAGGGTGTGTTTTATTAAATTTTGACATTTATTTCAAGAGTGACGTTTTAATCCACGTGAACACCGGTTATTACCCTTTTGAAAATGAGCCACGGAAAACCTAGTACCGTATTTTAGAATTACTATTGAGTTGTCTGTAGTGAAAAGAAAACTACTTAATTGTTAATTAGTAAATCAACAATGTTAGTAGTTTACTACTGGTATGAGTAGTTTTTTTGTTTCTTGAGCTTAATTAGTAATTTTAAAATTAATATTATTATTATTAGCACCGCGTCTTACTACCCGTTCGGGTTATACGCACTTTCGCTAATGTGTAATGGTAGGGTGATTGTGATATAGAAATGGAGGACCTACAGTTTAACGTGGAATCCGAACCACGGTGGAGGCATGGCATTCCTCACATTTAAAATTAATAATTACTGCGGCTTGTCATTAGTAAAAAAAAATTAAAATTTTATTACTTACCGGAATAGTATTTAAGGTTATTTTAATACAAATTATACCAGTACTCCTGTCAAGAGTAAAACATTAAATTCAAACAATTGAGTCGAGTAGTTCCAAAACGTGTCTTCTCCATTTTTTCAAATCTTTCAGAAATCAGGAAAAACTGTTTGCATGTGTTTTATCTTATACTGAGAGGTGGATTTAGTTTTACATTCAAGTTCTCATACTAAATATTATGTCGTAAATAAGTTCATTGAGTTACGTTGTACAATAAAGCATTTATTTAATTTTAAACTTTGAGAAGGCCAATTTTGGAAACTCCAAAGGAGGATAAGGTGTGTTTTGTAACAATACAAAAAACTTATGTTTTAGTGACAATTTTTATTCCAAGACTAAAAATATCAATACACAATGTCAAAAAGTAATTTAATGTCAATAATTATTAAAACAAGTTGAATTTTCAAAATTTAAAATACAAAAGTAGAAAAAAAATCTCCTTTGAGAGTGGAGAGTGTATGGAATAGATGTTTGCCTGAATGGACTGACTTGACAAAAACCTCTACAGGTGCTTCCATGCTGGTGGCTCCCTAGCAACGTAATTCTCTCGGCTGGTCAGCTTGGCCAACCAGCTAGTCGGGGAGGGGGGGCTGGGTGACTAAATCATTGTAGAGTCAACTTTAAAGGTGAGGGTCCCCACTCAACCCACATTAAGTAGTCGATAGTGCATTCCCGGGTACAGCTGGGGACAGCTGATCAAAACCCCTCCATGAGGTCCCCGGTGGGCAACTTAGGGTAAAGCTCGGAAATCCCCTACGTTGATTTCTTGACTTAGTCTATATCACTGGCTGTTAAATAACTCCTGGTCCTGGAGCCAGAATACATCGGAGATTTTCTCTCGACCAATTCAATGAAGTCTAAACACCAACAAGGTTGAGGTTTAGGTTGGTGACTTGCATACACAAGGGTACAGACGGGGTTGGTTAAAGGAGACCTGTTTGTTTTCCACTGTGAACGCTGGACGTTCCACCGTTTAAGTACGGTCTTATGTGGTTTCCGCAGTCTCAGACGTCTCTGACTCAGCCATAGCAACTAGATACCCCCTCATTTCAAGTTAGGTTCTTAATTTCCTATATATTCTTACATCTGAGGCGCACAGACCCTTGGTATACACTATATATTCTTATACCTAGACCACATTAATTCTGTTTACGGTTAAGCCTATAGCCCTCAACTATCTCAAGCAAGGCAATAGACTCCAGCTCTGAAGACGAGGTCCGAGCTAATAAACCTCCTTATTAATTTATGTATATAGGTAAATGTTATAAGAAGTATTGTGAGGTAAGCCTACAGTAATGATCTATACTTATATGCTATAATCTAAGGTATTTTGAATGGAGGGAACAAGGTATACTTTTCACAGAACTACAGGTATGATAATGTTAAAGTTTAGTAAAATTATCATAATAATATGATACTTATGATTATTTGTTTTAAAATTAGCTAGAAATACTTTATATTTAACAATATGTCTCAAAACTAAAATATTTTAAAAACCGATTAAGCAATACGTTTATACAATGCATAAATATTTATTTGTATTTTATTGTAAATCTAATTAAATGCCTAACACCTGTAACAATATAAATGGCTGTATTATAAATTAGTTGCTTTATTATCATATTAAGGCGTCTTAGCAGATGTTTAGATAGTCAGCGTATAGTTATGATATTCTTGTTTTATTATTTTTAGGCTATGCTGACATGGGCGAGGTCTGGCGGGAGGAACTTGAAACGCCAGAACTAGAAAAAGTGATTGAGAAGTTGTATCAAATGGTGGAGCCTCTTTACATGCACCTACATGCCTTTGTCAGACACAAGCTTGTTCAATATTACGGAGAAGAGATTGTAAAGCCCACTGGAACTATTCCTGCTCATCTTCTAGGTGATTATTTTAGGTTAATTTATCAAAATACACATTTTCATCCTAGCCTCTATTACTCTATTCTGACTTATCCTTGAATATAAGCTTGTGACCCACCAAGAGCATAATAAACTTGTGCTTGCCATATTTAAGAGACAACTGATCACAAAGAACAGCCATGAGTCTAGGGGCCACAGAGGAGGTTACAGTTCTCTTCACAACATATTCCTTGAGGTTTAGCTTGGGTACGCAATTCCAGTATGGAGGCATTTTTACCAATATGGCCGCCAAGATGTACTTGTATTGGTAAATAGCTTATATCTCGGGCACTACTGCTTTAAGCACAGAATTAAAGATGATCGAAATTGTTCAGATAGATTTTTAAGTCGCAATAATACACTTTTATTATAGATAAACTCTTAAATATATATGTTACAAATACATTTGGGTTTGAATTAGTTTTTTGGAGGAAGGTAAGATATTTATGAGTTTTTAAAGTTAAAAACAACACGAGGGAATTACAGTTTACTCCAGTAGCAATATATATACTACATATAAACTTTTTGTAGCATGTGAAAAATATGTTAACGGAAGAACACGTATGGGACTAATAATGGCAGAAGGAATTTAAGCTTGGAAATTTGTTGAGGATAATGATCTACTAGAAAGACAAGAAGAAGTTCATAATCATTTTATACTAGACATAAACGTGAAGGTGTATTATGTACTATTTGTGTCAATAGAAAGTACAAAGGTGATATGAAACTATTACGGATTCGTGAAAAGGAAAGAAATCATTGTTAGCAACACATTACTTTCAGGATGTATATTTTTCTAGGTCAAGCATTTTTGATGATGTGAATAATGTGTTTGTATCTGATGTTTTGTACTATTATTTATGTATGAATAGTTACTTATTAACTGGTACTAAAAAATTACTTGATAAACTAGATTTTTTCAAAATTGTTACGAGTTTTCCGAGCTATCTTTGTTTATCAATTCCAAATGTCGGATTGAAACCACTATTTAGAGTATACACATTTTAAGTCCTTTTATAAAGTATTTTGGAAATGATGTAACATTTACATGTATTAAGGAATGATAATAATATCAGCTCATATTTTTGTTCAAGCCTAAGTGTAAAAATATGTGCCAGAAATATGTACAATAAATAGTTTAAAAGAAAGTAACGATCACTAGTGAAGGAACTTAATAAACTATGATTTCCAATTTGATAATAAATTATATGATAAGAACGATCTGGAAATAAGCCTTTCAATCTTTGAGAGTGAGAGGCTTAAAGTTTGGAACAACTTCTTTAAATACATTATGGTATTATCATCATAGAGACATAATGGGTATATTAAAAGGAAGTGTGATACAATTTTCTGAATAATACTTCCACAACGGTTGATGGAAAAACCATTCCGCCTTTATACTGCACAAGAAATACATTAAAAATTGTAAATCTAAAACTGTTATTGCAACGCTGAGACACGTTGGTCTAAGAAGCAGCTATAAAACTCTTAAATAATAAATCATTATTTTACTGCTATATCAACGGGTCTGGCAGAAAACCCATGGGTTTCTTTACCAACCCACCTGGCTCAAGATGCCACTAAGAGCCTCCATTGATAGCTTTGACCATGTAGTGGATGCAAAATAAACCATTAGTGGTTAACATGATACGGTTTTAGTCCTGTTAAAAAATTAAATCATCATCATGGACTGAATATAGAACCTTTTTCTTTGGGTGAAAACCGAATGATATTTTGAGTTGTAAAATTCTTGTATCATCAAAGCAATAAGAGGGCATTGATCGTGCAATGTCCCAGATACTTTTACACTATCTATAACAGCAGTAACTACATAAATTATGTGGTCATTGGCACAATCTTTATCAACTTGCAATCTCCCAGCTGCAAGTTTTTCATAAATCAATGCGGTGCCTTCGTGAACCAATTTTTCTCACACATTACAGAAAAACAGCTGCAAAGGATTTTTTCTGTATGTATCCTCATTTTTATTATATGATACAATTCAGTCTTATATATACACAGAGATGACAAATTTCAAGACGAAGAGAAACAGGAAATCAAAATTGTTGTTCTCTGTGGAGTGATGAAGGAACTTGGCAAAAGGAGCTTAAGTTTCTATTTCCCTTTGAATGTTACAATATATGTCTTGGTATGTGTTCCTCCCACAGTACAACAATAATTATCAACGGCTCAGGGCATTTTCTTGACGATAGTGATTTTTGTTGAAGCAATACTAACGGTCGAAGTATTTGGTATGAAATTGGTTGAGAGTGTACTAAAAGGCCATCACTATTCCAGAGGAGTTAAAGGTATGGGTATAATAGCAGAAGCTGTACAACGAATATAACTTCAACACTCAACCACTCTCCAACCAGATTAAAACACTTGAGGTGAACTGTGTGGAAAAGGATGGCCTTGGTGCAAAGAGGGAAATGGCCTTCTGCAGGACTTCAATGCAGATTTTGGCATGTTTATAAAAATATCTGGAGGAAAACCAAAGGCTTTCTGCTTTCTGGACACTTTCCCTTACAAACGATTCTCTAAACTAAGAAACAAGCTGATAGAGAGAAAAACTGGGAGCTTCATTATATTTACATTTCAAAAAGCATTTCAATTTTACTTAGGGTGAAGTCAATTATGCAATATTGGGATTGGTTTACTATGAATATTGCCTGAAATTTCAATAAATGCATTTTAGTAACTTTGAATAAATTATGAAAGGTGAATTATTTGTAGTTCATCATGGGGACAAAAGGTTTAGCGATGTTGATATGGATCAGGGCTTGGATATGTGCTACAACTAACCGGCAAAAGTATAAGGTGGTATGATTGGAGAAAAGAAGCTGTAGATTTGCAAGATATAAATCAAGCAAGAGATGTATTCACTGAATATGCTTCATAGAGGAATCGGTGTATTACTGAAAATGATGAGTGGAGGCCATTGCAAAAATTAAAACAGTGCACTGTTAAAATGAAACTTTCATTGCTGATAGGTAAAATAACTTTGCTCTTACCAGGATGGAGTTCTTAACGTTACCAAAGGAAAAACTTTTTAATATAAGAAGGAAAGCTTAAACCAATGTGCTCTTGATGGACAACAAAAATATGATAAAATCTGTGACGAAGTATTTGTAGAGGAATCAAAGACACTGTTAAATCATTTTCTATACTGAGTTTGGTTAAATCACTAATATAATATATTTATTATTTAAACTCCCCATACTAGAATCACATACCCATGTTAAAAATCATCCTCAGGCATCAAGGAAACATGTTGTGGAGAGAACCGCAATGGCCATCGCCTCTGTGGCCCCTGAACTAAATAGGAATAGTTATTATAGACCTGCTTTAAAGATTATATTATGAGTACTTGTAAAAAATATAGGTTTATTTTTTAAAAATTCACCATGAAAGGGTAAAATATTATATGACCTTTTGTTTAATAAAAAGGCCAACTTACTGCTAGTTTAACCCCTCTGGTATATACCGTGATACTATAATTTGTGACATGTTACAAGTATACAAAGCGGCAGTTAAATATAACATTTCACCCTGGAAGAGTTACCTCCCTCTCTCTTCTCCATACCATTTAACAAGGAACATCCAGGACTTAATCTCGGGCTTCTGGATACCTGAACCCTCCACTAACAAATATCATTGATGAAAAAAGACTACGCGTTTATTAACCTACTGCACAAGGAGTAAATAAACAAAATCCATCAACACTCAGCAAACCTATTATTCACAACAAAAATAGTTTACAATAAAATGAATTATCAACAACTTCATGGTTTGGTTATAAAACTAGTCGTGGTGGTTATATATATATATAAACAAGACTAACCAACTTTTCAACATAGTGTTTGATGGATAGGCTGCACTTGCACATCCTGTTTCAAACCAGGGAACTAAGCAATACAACCAACAAGGTTTCTTCAGTTCAAATCCTAATGGTTTATACATGGTTCACCTTGGATCTTTCGATGATGGCTGGTAATTTCTTGTTCATTGGGCCTTAAATGATTGAGTTGAGGCTCGAGGTTACCTTATTTCCCAGGTCCATTTTTTTTTTTTTTTAACTTAGGAAGACCGTGCCGGGCCACATATGGGGAGCGGATTTTTCCGCACAGGTTTCTCACTGGTAATATTGGAACTGGCTTCCCAAAAAACTATTTGCTTACTGCAGGACACCATCTCGCACAGTGATCTACCAATATCTGCCCCCATCACAGTTCAAATGTTTCTGATAAAACATCTGTTAAACTTTTGTTACAGTTATTTTACCTTATATCACATTCCTACCTCCCAGTTCTGATCACTCTCCAACAAAAAATCCTTCCCAGCTTAGCTCACTTCCTGACACTCCAGAACACCTTTGGTTTCTAGCCTTGAATATTTAACAAAACCAATGTTGTACATTCTTAATAGCTATGGCACTTAACACAAACTAAATCCAAACATATATATATATCATAACAATTATATTTATACACATACTGACAATCAAAACAAATTATTACAACAAAACAACAACAGAAAAACACCACAAGAGTTTGGAAAGCCTGACATTCTATGGAGCGATAGGGCAATGTGTGGGCTAGAAGGGGGGAAACCAAAATCCACCAAAGAAGCCAGATCATGCCATCTATGAAATTAAAATGGTATTAACAACATGGACCCAGACCCAACCATGGCGGCCACGTGCTAGGCCACCCCCAAACCCCCCAAACCCTCTAAACCCCTTCGCCCATGAAGAGACACTTACGTTCCAACCACACCCACATGTTGGGTGCTCGCACCTTGGTATCGGACTGACGCGGGCAACAACATTTCACTCCATGACAGTGACGTCACTTCCAAAAGACTGATGTAGAAGAGTGGAGGCTAGTCTACCATGTTCCAGCGCCACCTGGTTTGTTCTACCACGTTTTGGGCCAGCATCGAACCGTCCAGCCGGACAACACATTGCGTCATGATTTCCCTCCCTCTTACCCCCTCTACCTTCCCCTTGGCATCCTTTGGTTCCATCTCTGAGAACACTTGATCATCGGTGGTAATATATTGTCATGTTTGATCTATGTCGGTACTCATAACTCTGCCGATTTCAGTGTAGGTAAGCGACACTATCTGTAGCAAATGTAAGGTTTTTTTTAATCAAGCGATATTAAATAAAAAATATTAATTTTACCCACTAGAATTATACCCCCTAAAAGACTGAATTGTATCCATTTGGAATGGAAACCATTGAGATATTTCTCTACCAAGCGGCATTAAATAAAAATCTGAATTGTACCTACTGGAATTATATCTCTTAAGAATCTGAATTGTATCCACTTGGAATGGTAATTATTCAGATTTTTCTCAAAATAGTGAAAATAATTTAAAATCTTAATTGTATCCGCAAATGGTGGATCTATTGTCTTAATCCATATGAAAAAGTAGATATACATGGATCTATTATTAGAGCAGCAAATTACTAACAAAGGGCAGTAGAAACACCAAACATAAAGCCATTTAAAAATATTGTGAAATATTCTTGACTCACCCCACGTCCACTAGAACTCAACCTGCTCTGCCAAATTTTTATTTTATTTGTCAATCTTTTAAATTCATTTTTACAAATATTCTCAAATATTTTTTGTTAGTTTTTATATCAGTTGTTGAGAGTATATTTATTGATTTAAAAAAAATTACTAAACCAATAGTTAATTATTTAATTTATTTATATATTTATTGTCTCTCTCGTAAATATGACTATTATATTTATTTTTATTATATATATATATATATATATATTAAGAAAGAAATAAAAATTCAAAATTTAAAATCGGGAAACGTGAGAGCTCAAAATACTGTAGATACAACTAATGTAGAACACACGATTGTCGAAGTGGTTGAAAATTTTAATTTCGCAGGAACGTAAAAGAACCATATCAGCTAGTCAAATAAGTATTAAAATCTTTGAATTGAGATCTGGGAACAGAAAAAGGTTGGAGTACGGGGGAAGCATATTAATGTTTTTTCAAAGTAATTATAGAATCTTCCTTTCTATGTGTAAGAGATTGGGAAAATAAGTAAAAATAACACCCCATATTTTGTTTCAAAGATACCATTTATTGTAATTTGTTTGTATTGCAATAATTGGTTTCGGATTGGGGGCTGACTTTTGTGTAAGTGTCTAATATAATTAATAACAGTGTTTAGTGAAATTATTATGCTTATATTTCTTCTTTTTTACAAAAGAAATTGTTTCAGTGCTATCCCCCAATTTTTAAATGAGTGAATTGATTCCTAGGTGAATCTTTTACGCCACCAACGCAAACTAGATAATCGTGGCTCTAGGCTATTTAAAAAACCATTTTCTCCACTTTTTTTATGAGCAAACGTAAATTTGACGATAGTAATCATACAGTTCTTGAATAACATTTCATTCATAATTCAGACATATTCATATAAGCGAAGGACATATCGAATGTCAGAGACGAGCATGTTAAAACCCCTTACACACGACCCAACCTGACGGCACTCTTTTGGGAAACATGCCACCATGGCTCCTTCATTGACAACATTTAAAAAAAATCGGTATTGCTTTTAACTTTGTTGCCACAATTATTAGGGTAACTGACAGAAAATAATAGAACGAACCCTCCTAAATAACCATGAGATTAGTACACAATTTGTCTCTTGTAAAGCACCCCAAGGCTCTAAAATTGGACCCATAATTTCTCTCATAATGGTTTGTAGCATTTGGCTAATATCTTAGAAGAATCAACTAAGAAAAGTGTACACAACTTACCCCGTTTCACCGGCCCTACGCCTAGAAATACGAGTCGGGAAGAAAACCTAAACACTACCGAGCATAAGCACGCCGCGAGGAAAACTAGCCGCTGCTCTCAAGTTTTGATCGGCGACCACCAGAGCGTGCCACACAACCATGGACAGTCCAAAGAGCTTCAAATGCGAAGAGCTGTTTCTCTTCCACGTTCTCGAAGCATCGGGAAGTTTGGAGTATATAGTAGAGGTTTCTGTTGTCATGCACGTTCCCCCCTCCTTAGGTGATCCATATGTTTACCCCCAACTTTTATCCCATTCTCCAATGTTCTCTGGGGGTTTGCTTATATATGTCCAGTGAGGCTATGTATGGCCACTCTTGGATTTAGCTTGGACGAAAGTATTGGAAGCTAAGGCTTCGGCATTGTTAAAATGTAAGATCTAAATTACTTTTCGACTTAATGTTTTTTCTGGTTATTAATTTTTATTTACCTTTTTAACTTTTCAAAATTCTCTTTCGGCTTCATAATATTAACTTTGTAAAGAGGGACTTATGATATATGTAGATTTTGATCAGTGTTAAACTCTGGGACAATGAATTTGTATGGATCTCGATACTTAATGAAAATCGATAGTTAGTTCATTTATGTGGATATCGATACTTTATTTTTTGAGACTCTCGATTATTTTGTAGAGATATCTCTCGATCTAATTGTGAGACTGAAGATATATTATTATGATGGTTATTATTGGTCATTTTGGTCCTAAGTTTTTTTAACGAGGATTTTTGACAATTTAATAAAAATAAAACAGACAAATATCACCTGTAGTTAAAGTGTTTATTCTGGGGAATGCCTATTGGCCGTACGAAGGTACTATTATGTAAGATCTTAGTGTATAATGGGAATATGTATAGAAGTATAAGGAATAATGAGGGAATTTTCGAGGACTCGGTGTAACTTATGAAGGTAGAAATGAATGTCTTAATAGATATTATGTTTTGACGAAGATTACGTAACTTTACAAACTGGTTAGGTGCGAAAATAATTGTATTAGGTATTATTGTTCTCTTCTAATGTAATTGTCTTGAGTTAAAGCCTTATTTAACTATGATATTGTTTTTTGCTTCAAGCATTCTAATTCATAATTAAAATCTTTTCACCAACTCAGTAAGACGCAATGTCGATTTCGAGGGCAAACAAAGAGCTAATTAACTCGAACAATGGGGTCCTTAATTGATTGTGAGGGTGGGT
>CABEEJ010009294.1:0-19331 GCA_901482245.1 Timema douglasi
TTCGAACCTCGATCTCCCCGTCCTCAGCAGTCGAGCTCAACACGACTAGCGCGTTAGCCAACTACGCCACCGAGGCGGGTTATGATGCTATTGAAACAGATAAACAGGTCAGTTAGTCATGAAGGAAATAGGTCATAATGTATATCTGTTGAATAATCCTTAAACTTTATAGAGATTAAAGGTACTTATAATATTACTGGGTTGAAACTGTACCATGTTGAACTGACTAAAAGTACAGATGGCTTAGAACAGCCCGAGAAAAGGAAAGATCCCTAGGGAAGTAAATATGTTAGGGGGGCGTTGAAGGCTAGCCACAGAGAGCTCTTTGTTTAGGTACTTTTTATGATCTAGCGGTATTTGCTTTGACAGAGAGTCGAACCCGGTTATGTTGAAGAGTGATTGGTTGATTATATTTTAAGAATAATGAAGATTAACATTTTTTATAGATTATAAGCCATATTAATAAATTGTATACAAGTGTGGAATATTATATACCATGCTAATAGGTTAGATACAATTGTTTGGAATCGAACTAGTGCCTATTAATAAAATATGAAAGTGTTTGTGGAATAAAGACGAAAATATGAAAGTGCTGTATATAATCTAAGAAAAGACATGATATAATATGAAATTGAAAGTAAACAAACCCAATTTGAATACACTTTTAAATTTTAAGATCTGACAGGTGATCAATAAATAAAAGGAAAAGTGAGCATTTATTCTATCTTTATTCAAATATGTAAGGATAATTCATGTGTTTCATTTACCGTGATTTTCTTATAATTTGTCATTTGGTTGTTTCTGGATAAGTTTAAGTGGATAATTAGGTTATTTTATTTGAAAAAAGGTGATATATTAAGATGAGGTCAGAAAAAGTTATATTTTCTGACTAATTGAGTTAGCAAGTAAATGTTTTAGTAGATATTTCATATGTAATAGTTAAATTAATCAGCGGTCTGAGTTTAAATAATGTAGTTTTGAAACAATAATATTAATAAAATTTTAAATACAGGCTATTTAAGTTGTTTTTTTGAATTTATTATTAATTTTAAACTTGGATTTGAATTTTGATGCATTTGAGAATAACATATATATATATATATATATATAATTTTATTGCAAGTTTTCATTCATAAAAATTAATAAATTCAATAAAAAATTAATCAAGCCCAAACAACTAAAATAGACGTGTGATCCCACATTTCAAGCTAAATTTAAACGAACAGAAAGGAAATATAAATACTATTTGGTACAAAAAATTATTTTATGAAATAATAAGAAAATGTTTTTTTGTTAAGGGACTGTATATATTTTGTGTTTGGGTGATCATATGTGGTCATAAAGAAATAGGAAGATTATTTTGAATTATTACATATTGTTAATATATGTTGTGAAGTAATGAAGTAAAATTTGAAGGTGGATAAAAGAAAGTGACAAAAGACATAATTATTTTGTTAGGTTTATTTAAAATACATTTTACGGCGATACTAAAGATACTATTACAAACAATAATTTATAAATTCCTTTTTGTCATTTTGATTATGAACTTATGTCAATGTTTATGTTGATGAGATATTTTAAAAAGGGTATATGTGATATCTGTCATATTCAAGTGTGTGATACAGTGAGATTTTGTTTCCCAGAGAACATTGCAGGCTCGTTCAGCTTCGAAACAAAATGGGGTTGGGGGGTAAAATTGTAATGTCCCAATTTGTAAACCCCTATGTTGTTTCGAAAAGGAAGGATGAGACTGCAGTTTTAATATTTTATTGTATTTCATATTTAAATTCGGGAATTATCTTTATTTTAAAATATCTTTAGTTATTCATTTGCATTTTAGAATATTTAAGCCTTTCAAGCAGTTTGGATGGCAATGCATTTATTTTATTTTAAATGTTAACTATTAAATCTTCTCTACTGATTTAACAATACTAGGGGGTCGTTTATATATATATATATATATATATATATATTGTTAACAAGTGTCTGTCGCCATTGTCAAATCTTAGCACTTCCAGCTTAATGTTATGGCGCGGTTATTTTTTTCCTCTCGTTTCAAAAGCTGATGAAATATGGTGTAATCTCACGTAACTTGAAGTTTCTAGATGCTTTCTTGTTGGACTATAACCTGGGAAAAGTTCTCTGCCGGCTTCACTTGGCCTACAGCCCCGCTGTAGGTAAGGTCCGCGGCGCTAACATCCAAATTTCAAACTTTATAAGTGCCGCGCATTGATAACTTTTCGTTCTGACTGTGCAAATAATATGTACTCGTGTCATTTTATTTGAATACATCCAACATAATTATAGAGCTGTATTTTTATGATAAAGTAGACCTAGGGTTCAAGTGTGGCAAAGTTACACTTATATTCAATTATTATTATTAACCAAGGCGACGGGAGATCCCAATTGGATACTTTCCGCGGGGCCAAACAATATCTTTTATAGGTGGCGTAGTTCCGCGAACGTCACACTACATATGAATAACATATTTTTTTCTCCATAAGTCTATTAACACTAGTTATTTTTATAAACTTGGGTCTATCTCATGAGATAAAGTACCGAAATGAAGCTGTCTTGTTATTGGCTTATTGCACCGGGGTCTTCAATCTCTATTTGCTCCGCCGCGCCGCTAGCACATCAAGCTCGACAAGTAGTTCTAGCACTTGGTTTAGCATATTTTCAGTGTTTTTTTGTGTGTGTAGAAATTGATACGTTGGTGAGCTTCATGCTCTATCTCTATTGTAGCGTTATTCACGTATAGCGTTGAGTGTATATATATACATTCAACGCGTATAGTGTTCTTGACAAGATTGGCAAAACAGCATAACACATGTATCTGAACTCTGTTGTTAAAAATATTTTGTTGCTCAAACTAATACGCTCTCGATGGTACCACAGATCACAGTTCCCATCACATCCTATGCATTCATCTTTCTTTTTCCTTTTCAGAGCCCACAACTAACGTTAATGCCACTACGCGCCTGTTTCCTTCCTTCTCCCCAGCCTTACAACACTGGTAAGGGGCCGCAATCCTTAGTTTACGCAAGAGTTTTAGGGGGAGGTGTTCAATATTTCTTTACGTTTTCTTACGAGGGGGGAAGGGAGGTCAGAATCCACTTAACGTAAGGTTTTTTTTTGTCAGTGTTTATGGTGAGACAAAATCAATTTTTTTTTTCATAAAATAATATATTAACTATAAAACTTCACTCATATTTCCCTTACTTACTAAGTATTCTAAAATTTCTTGTAACTCGCTTTATTAGCAAGCATGATGTCTAGATAATCACAACTAGAATAATCTAATTTAACAAATCATAAAAAGTTACGTAAGATAGATTGGGGGGTGGGGGGAAGGTACGCAAAATCTTACGATCCCTTACGTAGTGGGGTGGGGGTTGAAAATCATGGGAGGAAAGACCTACATAATTTAAAGACGGCCCCCTAACAAGGTCACAAAGTCTCAAAGAGGAATTCATTCACAAAGCTGGACAGTAAATGCTCTCCGTGAAATTTATGGATGAAAATATACCGATACAAATTTTAGATAATAAAATAACAAGGAAAGGGAATGTCAGTTAAGGCCTTAACAATAGGAGTATTAATTATTACCTGGTCTACGGCAGACGTGACGTTACTAACACACTAAACCACAAAGTCGAGAAGAGAACAGCTGTAATCGCCGTTATTGCTCTACTCACACTTACTTCATTTTATAATGTCTCTGGTTAAATAAAACTGAACAAGCGTAAACTATCAAACGCAGGATATCTCGAATGCATTCGTTCTATTTGCATAGATGTCAAATTTTGTATTCCTTCGTCAAATTATTCACGTGTGCGCATGAGTGACATTGGTCTCAAAAAGTATTACAGTATATTGCGAGACGTAAAATAGAAAAATAAGGTTCTTGTAGCGATAAAAAGTGGTAACAACCTTTGCTTGATAGTTTCTCCAGCCGGTATTTCTCAAGTCATCTCCATAGTCGCCCTTGATTCATATTACTATCCCATCAGTTTGTCTCTAGACTGTATCCGCCAAGTGTCTCACTTGATTCACATTAAATGTACTGTGAGTCCCTCTACTTTATATCCTCCAAGTGTTCTCCCTACATCAAATCCACGCAACACAATCTGGGTTGACCCTCATGAGACGTTGTGTGATCAATATAATCCCACTAAACTAATCGATCACATGAACAGACTGGGTGTGTCACTCGTCGGCCCCAGGATACAGCCTACAGCCTGGAGAGGAACAAGTAGGTCTAGTAACTACAAGGGCTGTCACCCGACACTCATCCAAATAATTTCCCCCCCCCCCNCCCTCTCTCTCCCCTATAGATTTCGCTCCCCACTAATATTATAGAATATAAATATGAAAGATGGCCTTGTATCAAACTTCAAATAGCTTCTAGAGCCATCCATTCATCAGGATTGCCGGGGAAAATTCATTCCTAATTGCTTCCAGAGGCATCTAATGTTTAAAATGTTATATACAAGGATAACTTCAAATAGCTTCTAAAGATATGCACACTTTTTTCAATAACTTGAGTATTTCTCCAAATGGCTTTTAAATAAATATAGCTTTCAAATAATTTTTAGTCGAGGACCACTTAAAATAGCTTCTAGGAGCATCCAGATTTCTGAAAAAATCAGGGAGATATCCATTCCAAATAACAGCTTTTTTTTAGGGGTATAATTAAAAAAAGTGCGAAAATCATTGTAAATAGCTTTTAGGGGCATTTATTTCAAAAGTTTGTAAATAAAAGGACCATCTTAAATAGATTGTAGAGGAGTCTAGTTTTCAAAACAAATTTTAGACGAGGGTTGCTACAAATATCTTACAGATTTTCAAACGTTTGCTCGGCCCATACAAATAAAGGGTCCGCTGCCAGTCTGATTTACCGGTGATGGAGAGGTCGGGGTTCAATTTCCGTTCGGGTGTAATGATGTTTTTTTCCTAAATTCTTTCCCTCCACAAAAGTATGATTGTATTCCCTCTATATTCCGTTTTCCTCGTGCTTATCCTATTAGTATGAATACAATGATAACCCGAACGAGTAGTATGACGCGGAACATACGCATACTGGCTAAAATATTTGGTAGAATTAGGTCAAAGGAAACGTTTCAGATTGCTCTTGAACCATGTTGGGGCTAAATTCAATATGTATCGGAGTTCGAACCCAGTGGCTCGTGTATAGGCACTGCGGAACTGCAGCACCCCCTATTTCTACTTGATATTATCGATAACACTTAATATAATGAGTCCTTTATTCTTTAATTCTTTCCTTATTTATGTAGTATAATATATATTCCTTAAGCTTAATGTCAGTACTTCAGTAGCCATCCCCCAGTTTATGAAAAAGATACAAAAATCTTTGTAATGGAACTGTACGCTCCACAGTGCCAGTGACGTGGGGTTTACTGTTGTGCGCATGTGCACATAGGGGAGGAAGGCGGGACTGCCAGGTAGAAAGAGCACTGTTGCTCTCGCAGTGCCGGCTCCGACGTGATGGTGGAAGGAAGTTCTTTTTACTCAGCTTGTGTTGTGCTTAAAAACCCTGTACCATATTCTTAGAAGTGATAGAGTGTAGAAGAGTGTAGAATTATATTATTATTCTGCTTCCAGCTATTCTATTTGATTCATTTTTTCTGTTATTTTATTTTATTTAACAGAAAACTTTAACCAAGGCCTTGCATCCCCAAGAAATAAGTTATGTGACTGTAACTAAGGAAGTGTGTGACTATAAATGTGTTGATATAATGGACAGATATTCTTCCACTAAACACTTAGTAGCTGATAAATTGTTCAACAAGAATTGCTTCACTAGATTTAAGAATGAACATCCCACAGAAAAAGATAGTATTGACCACTGAAGCGTATCCCATGATTAACAAAGAAAAGCTTGAAATTGAACTAAAAGTATTCTATTATAGGACTCGTGAATATTGCAAATTAATTTAGCTGTTGAAATTTATCTTGGAAAATAATCTAGATGATGTTTTTAGTGAAATTACGAAACAGATAAAAATCCTCTTGACAATTCCCATGACTATATCAGAGGTATAGCGCTACTTTTCAACAGTGAAAAGAATAAAAACTTTTTTAAGAAGCACTATGAATTCGGAAAGACTAAATGCACTTACAGTACAGTACTTTCAATGGAGAAAAATTTCCTTAGTTGTCATCCAGAGATCAAGGAGAAAATTATTGAACTTTTTGCTCAAATTAAAACAAGAAGAATGGATTTCATTTTTAAATGAATAGATCAAGCTTGAACTGTAACAATTTAAGTTAAAGTAAGTAAAAAAGTTTGGTTTTTTTATTAAGATTTTATCAAGTTCCTGAATAAATTTTCTTTTTATAGATTTTTTTTCCTTTTATACAATTTTAAAACAAAGGCTAAACATTTTCTGGAGCAGCACCCCCACTAATTTTAGCTACGAGCCGCCACTGTTCGAACCACACTCTAAAGCTCGATCGATATGTTTTGACTATGCCCGACGCCCAATAGAAGGAAGTTAACATATCTGCTGACCGGGTCGCTGGTTCGCAACCATCTTGATCCACATGCTATAAGTGTGTCAGTAAGCCACTTCGATCTGCGCATTCTTGCGGCCAGTCCAGCAACTAACCGCTGCATGCGTTAGCAGAGCGCATGCGCGCAAGCAGCTCATAAACGACGAAAAAAACTAAATGTCGAGAATTATTCAAAATTAACAATTAAAACTTATTCATAACATTTTGAGTTTTTCATCGTTCAAGGTCAGGAAGGGATTGTGTTTATTTTTCGCCAAGAGATTTATTTCAAAGATATTAAGCAAATTAATAGTCGTAACTTGACGCTAGAGGTATACTGTATAGAGAACTCTAGTTCGATTCCGAGTGATGCTTATGATGATATTTTCTGGTATTTTTTAAGTTAATCCTGATATATAATACGTAAATACTAGGGACAGAATGTAAAACACCAAGCGTGTTGCCCTAGGTCAAGATAGCTTTGTGGGTTGATATAATTAGCATTCCTTGAATTTGTCCATGTCGTTTAAATAAAACTAATACAATCGAGATATCTCATATTTAAAAGTTTCCATTTCCTTTCAATTTTTCCTAAGTACTTTTTACACCAGAAATATTATTTAATGTGTTTTAATAAAACATTAACAGCGATTATTCTTTTCACAATCTTGGATCGACTACGATATTTGGTGGTTGAATGGAACACTAACGACGCGGCTGCTGTAGACTAAATATGTTAAAACTTCAATATTATAATAAAAACCTGTATGAATACACCTCCTTCCCCTGGGATTCAATTCCCTAAAAAAAAATTGGCAAGAAAATAATAATTCCTAAATATAGTTTGTGTGTATAGAAAGTACACGTTAACACCCCCGCTCCCTCCCCTATAAAATGTAATGCTTGGAACTATTCATATTTATTCAAAATATAGTGGTATTTATGTTAACAACCATCAACGCTACTACGTTACTAATTAGCCTTTTAGTACTTAATTTTTAGTCGTAAATTTCTAAAAATCACGTCATTGAGAAAAGTGTTCAATTAGGTCCCTAACTCGTGCCGCGTCTACCGCGCCTTAAATGCGGGTAGGATGAAGTGGGTCATGAACTTCACGATGCTGACCCTTGAACTGTGAACCTTTCATACGGAGCTGGTTCCCACCATAGAGATTATTTCTAGTGAACTATTCAGACAGGTTCCCACAGGGTCGAGTGCACGACCGCATAACTCGTGTACTTGACCTTGTGGGAACTAGCAGTCGTGCACGACTTCTAGCGATGGTGGTAGAGTGTAATCCTCTGGGTGGATTGCTCACTAATCCTTCAATCGTGTAGAGTCATCTGAGCGTGAAACTGCTTGTGTTGTGACAATGTGGAATAATGACGTGTCAAGATGTCTTTGTACATGAAGAATCGTAATCATTTACCGAAATCCATTGCAATTTATAGAGAGTTGGAGTTTCTTTGGAGTGTTCATGTACCAATCTAAAAAGATCGGTACGCTAGAGATTGGGCATACAAACCTAATGGTAAACGAAGTTAAAATTACTGGTTTTGGTACGAAAGATGTCTCGCAGAAAATAAATCATGTCAGAACGACCTAGATACAAGAAGTGAATATTAAAATAAAAAAGTTGTTCATCACCCGATGAGATATACAAACCACGTCTATTTCGTATGCCATCAAGTTACACACCACTGACACTAAGTCACTCAATGTTAACATGACGAGATATCTCACTTGACTGAGAAAATAAATACACCTAGTGTGAACGGCAAGTAGATAGATGGTCATGCACTTGACTCTGTGGAAAGCAATCTAAAGAGAAATAAATTCAACCTCGTTGGTGCTCATTGAATTATAGCTAAGACAGCTGGTCTTCACCAGAGATATTAGTTATTGTGAACCCTTAAAGAAATGCCTCTTTGGATTCATATTGAATCGTAGCTTAGACCATTGGTAAGGGTTTTATTCTGGGATTAAGGAAGGTTGGTATTATTTGTGGATTATTTTCCTCATAAACCTGGGTATTTGGATCTGGCAAGATTTTGCTTTCTTGGGTTGAATATATGGTGCTGTAGGATTTTTGCGGGGGAGGTGGGAGGGGGTGTGAATTGGAGTTGCGGGAATACTTTGTACAATCCCACATTTGGAACAGTCGACGGCGCCAATATTATTTTCTGACTTCAAAAGGAACAAATAGTTGATTAATCCAGAGCGCCCTGCGGCGACAAAGCATGACCGCACTAAAAGGGGTCAAGGAAGTGTTTATCCCACTCCCCCATTCTCTGTCGGGGTAGGGGGGCTCAACCACACATGCACCGATGGGTATTCGAATTGTATTTCAAGCTCATTTCAGACCTGTTTGCCGTGACGAGGAGGTTGTGGTTTAGATCCCGGCCGGGTTCACTTAGTGTAAATTTTCATAATTTCATTTTCTATCACTTCTACCTTCCCTAGCTTAATTAAAATGATTGCAGCCCTGGATGGGTAGTAAGATATGGTGGGAATAAATAACAACATAAAACCTTAACCATGAGCCACTGCAGTTAGCACCCGCACCCTTAAAATAAGTTCTGGGTAAGGTCCTGTGAAAAAGCTTGCATTCGAGACGGAAACACAAGACTGCTGAAACTTTAATCAAACTCAGGGAAGTGAGAGGGGGTTGCGTGATGGAGAGGCTTTCTCTTCCCCCTCCCCCTCCCCGCGACTTTCTAGCACAGTCTGACTGTTATGTCGTGTCCAGTAGGTTGCCAGGCGAGTACGGGGTCACACAGGTCTCGAGACAGTGTGTGTGTGCGCGCGTGTGCGTGTGTGTTTTATCGACATGTCCGGTTCTCCAGACAGCGGTCTATCCCTGGAGGAACAGTTGGAGGCCAGCTGGTCTCTAGAGTCTCTCATCTCCATGTGGTGAGTCTAACCGACCCTATTAACCGGCAGCATCTAGACGAGCGGTCAGCGCGCCTGACGTTTGCTCACACGCAATATCTTCGTTCTTACTCTGGTAGAGTGGTTTCTCGGAATATACTTCCTCCAGGCCCCGAGGTATTCAACCTTTTGTGTGCGTACTCCCAGATATAATTTATCTTCATCTTTGTACTCCCAAAGTTGTTGGTGCATAATACAAGATATACATATTCTATAATATATATATCTAAAATAAATCCCAAATTATGATAAATACATATACATGTTACGTACCCCATGTTCAGTGGAATCCCTAGAGGGTATGAGGTTGCGAACCGCACCTGGTGACACCATCAACCCTTATGAAAATGTATACAAAAAACTATTTAAAAAAACTATTGAAATATTTCAATGGGTAAATTTGGACAAATACTATTAGTCAAAACTTTAGAAATTTACTATTGAAAAATACTTTAGAATTATACTAATGGGAAAAACTATAGACATTTACTTTTGAGAAAAACTTTAGAAATATACTATTGAGAAATACTTTAGAAATTTACTATTGAGAAAAACTTTAGGAATTTACTATTGAGAAAAACTTTAGAAATTTAATGTTTGCAAAAAACTATTAAAAATTACTTCTGAGAACTTTAAAAATTTATTATGGGAAAATTCGTAGAAAAAACACCCCAAAACCAAAAAAGTAGACATAAAGTTGCATTTAAGATCAATTTAAATAACTATTCGAACTTTTAAATGATATAAAAATATATTATAAAGTTCCTTATTAAATTATTGTACTGTTATGTAGATGTTAACCTTATTTAATCCCCAAAATGATGTACTCTCAAAAACCATCTGCTTAAATAAGATTAGCGATCGAGAGTCATGTGAAAATAATAATAATCTTCCGCCAGTCCATGTATGGTGAGTAATTGGGTTATTTTTTCATAAACAGACGAATAAAGAATCAAATCTTTCGCCAACTCTTTTCAATATTGTGTTTTATTTTTAATATCTATATACAATATCTTTGCTGCTGAATTTCTGATAGTATGCACTAAAGACATTATAAGAATAGTAGCTATTCGACAACACAGCTACCTGCACTTACAATGTCAATACCTCATTAGTTAGTACAGAAATCATATTACTACTATTTAAATCTTTATTTGAAATTAGCAAATTATCTTACTCTAGGTTTTATTTGATCTATTATTACCACAAATACTATATTCACCTCAGTTAATAGAATATTAAAATATTGTTTATTTCTGAGCAAAGTATTAGTTTTTATTCCTACTATTGACAATTTTAATAGTTATTATAAACTATTATTAAATTTTAATAGTATTCAAAAACCGCAAAAAGACAAGTCATTTTTAAATAGTATTAAAACATAACATTTAATCGAAAATATTATTAAAACTTGATAGTTACTTCATAACTAAGTAGTAATAATAAAATACTATTAAAACCTAATAGTAATTTTAAAATACTACTAAAACCTAATAGTAATTTTAAAATACTATTAAAAAACTATAGTTATTCTAGAGTACGATTGAAATTCAATAGTAATTCTAAATTACTATAAGAATTCAAAAGTATTTATAAAATACTATTAAGATCCAAGAGTGGTTTTAAAATACTATTAAAGTTCAATAGTAATCACAAAATATTATTAAAACTCAATAGTAATTTCAAAAATACTATTAAAATCCAATAGTAATTTTTAAAATAATTTTAAAATCCAATAATAATTCTAAAATACTATTAAAATTCAATAGTAATCCAAAAATACTATTGGTTTTCAATAGTTAATTTTAATAAGGGAAGTACCATCCCTACACATTTTGTGTAGTGTATCGAAAGAAATGTATTATTATTAAAAACATATACATATATATATATATATATATATTCATTCATTCATTCCTACAACCACACACATTTTTCGTAAGCACGGCTTACATGTAATGTTTCAATATACTGTACCTACAAAAATACTTATTTACTTTTTGAACCTACTAATGCGTATGCACTCGGTAAGAGTTGTCTTTATTACCCATTTAGACGGAACTAAGAGCTCAGCTGTTTTTGTTTTGTTTTTTAAAGCACCGCGTCTTACTATCCGTTCGGGTTATACGCTCATGCGCCGTTTTCGTTGATGCTGGTGTTTTTATAGTCGCTGATTTGGTCAAATTTGTTGGTATTTTAGCTACAATATCTTGAGTATATTGCAATAATATGCTTTTGTTTACAACTTCTTCATTATTTGGGCCATTATTGATTATGCAAACCTAATTAATTAATGTATCTCATGTAACGGATTATCGAGTTAAAATTAACATAATTTGTATGTAGTTTTTAAACGTGTTCACTTCGAATTATGTTGTTTTAAAAAAAATTCACCTTAACCATATAAAACTATGTAAACGTAAATATTGTAATTAAAAGGTGTAATTTTAATCTTGCGAGTTGTTTATGTCAATACTTTTGCAATTACTTTCAGTGATATATGGGAATTACGATTTACGAGTAAAATTAGTTCAAAAAACATGACTATAAGAATTCTATAGGTCTGGTACGGGAACAGTACCAGGGGGTGAGGTGACACCATGAGCTACCGCTGGGTGACACCAACCTTAATTACGCCACTGGCCAAGTTGAGTAGGCCTACTACTGTTCTAAAGTGCCTTACAACCCGTATAGGCTATCCAACTATTTACAATACTCGTAAAGGAATGAGTAAAGTAGAATTTAGAAAAAATGTACTCACACTTGTCTCTTATTAAAATTCACCCTTAGTACACCAGACCGGGATTTGAGTCTTGACCTCACCGTCACCACTAGAACATATGAGGCTGACTGACGCCCTATCTCTTTTGCTCACATGCGTGTATATCCTCGTTGGTTTAAGAAACTTTGTATGTGTGTAAATGAATTGATGGATATATAGATAGGCAAGGACACTGTTTACTATGAAAGGTAGCAAGCAGCAACATGGTTCCACAATGGTGTGGCTCAATGATGGCGAAACTTTTCCTACCAGTGTGCCACTTAAAAAACATCTGAATTTTGAGCTAATCTAGAGTGCCACCTTATATTTACGGTTTTTTAATGTGTATTTAAATATCTAATCTTGTTTAATATCATGAAAATCTAATGAATATCGCAAATATAATTGTAATTACCTATATTTAAAATTCCCGAATATTAAGAAAGAGAAAAAGAGAAATTTATTAAATTCTCAAAGTGAGTGTATAAGACAATATTAATTTCACCAAAAATTTCACGTAAAAACATTGAACCTTCAGGAGAAAAATACACCATTTTTTTGTATAAGTGTTAAAATCAAAAAAGTTTGAAATATGTATTTGTTTTGTTAGCGTGGATATTTTTATTCGGTTCATAACGTGTGGTCTTCAATAGCACACAATACGACGTTTAACCGTTAAATTCACAAAGTTGATTGTGATATGTGAATGACATGACTGTCGAAATCTTATTGACTCCCAAAAATTATACCATATTGGGAAAAGTTTTGAACAGACACGAACGTTAGCAACCAGATTATATTTATGTTTTCACATTTTAACCAAAATTCAATTCAAAATAAAACTCGCAAGAAACCCTTCTCCATTTAATTATTTCCCCCTTCTACACGCTTTTTCCTTCCCCCTACCCTCTATTACTTAGACCAGTCGTGTCAAATTAGATTTATCATAAGGGCCACACTGAAAACTAAAAATACAAACAGGGCTGCCTTAAAATAGTCACAATCATAAGTAAAGAAAACTCATTTTAGTACCTTAATTTTATGAAAAAGTTATTTTTTGTTTTCTAAAATATTAAGACTCGCCTTTTATTTTTTTCCAGAAATTTGAAACCTTTTACTTGCAGCAATGGTGTTAATGTTGCGCTTTAAATTTTGTGCTGAAGGCACTTTCGTATTTGGTGACAAATCAGTATGCGTAAGCCGTGATCTATCGGGTGTTTTGTTCTTTTTTATAAGTGAAAACAACTGTTCACACACTTATGCAGTCATGCCTACTTGCACATATTTACAGCGCAAATTCAACAATTCTTTGGAAATGGATCCTTAGAAAGGAAATAATAAACATTTGGTTCACCAACCTTACAAAACTTTTGCATAAGTATTTAGTCGCACTGTATTTCATTTAATTCCATTTGAAACTCTTCATTTGCCTTCCACATAAAATTTAATATTCCCGTGAACGTTGCGAATGTAAGCTCATTTTTTGTGAGTAGTCACTAATTTTTCTTGAATATAAATTCAAATGTTTAAAAATGCACCAGATTACTGTTATAAGCTGACATTGCCACAGCCGAAGTTTTGTTTGAAACGCTTTCACGTCATTCATGGATGTTATAAGTTTATTTTTTTCCTTGAATATTTAAGTTTAATTCATTTAAATATTTTGTTATATCGACCATAAATGCCAGATCTAGAATCCTTTCTGTATTTTTAATGTCGGAAATATCTTGTGCCTGCATTTCTAAGAACAAAATAATTTCGTTTCTCAGATCAAAAAAACTTTTCAACACCTTGTTACAAGATATCCAACAATTTTTTTTTCTCTGTAGTTCGGCAAATCTTCACGATCACAGTCCGTCAGAAAGTAGGGAAATAAATAGTCTATTATTCAAACCACGGGCTCGAATAAAATTGGTTATTCTTAAAACTCGTTTTAAAACATATATTTATAAAACTTTGCAACACAACACTTCCTGTTCAATACTACATTGAAAATTAGGAATCGTATGACCAACTCTGGCATTCAGTTTTCCTACGTGGAAGAGAAGGCTAACGCCTTAAGGTGCGGCCGAAGGGAGCGCAAGTAATCTTACAGTTTTTATAGCATTACATTTTGTTGGACAAAATAAATCAAATATTTCTCCAGTATCAACGTAGAGTTTAGTTTTCTGCACACGCTAATATCAACAGATCTTGAATATCTGTAAAGAGTGTCCTGGAATTTTGTCAAAAAAAATTCTCTTTATTTAAAAAGTTTTGACAACATTCCAGGACACCCTTTACAGATATTCAAAATCTGTTGATATTAACATGTGCAGAAAACTAAACTCTACATTGCTACTGGAGAAATATTTGATTTAATTTGGCCAAAAAAAAGTAAAGCTATAAAAACATTATTATTATTAGGCCTATACAACATAACATTGCTGGTGCACCATCTGCCACTAAACACCAAAGTTTATCCAGTGGCAGTTCATATTTTTGCAACAGTCCTTCTACTTCTCAAAAAATGTCTTTACCGTTAGTGGTTCTGAGCATGAGAATTAATTCTAAAAGTTCTCCAGTAATAACAAAATTTGAATCACAACCTCGGATAAATACTGCAAGCTGCGCGACATCATTGGAATCTGTGCTTTCATCCATAGCTATGGAGAAAGATTCGAGCTGTTTACAAATGTTACATAATTAACTCTTCAAATCATTTGCAATTACATCTGTGCGTCCAGTAATTGTGTGGCGCGGTAGACAAATACTTTGAAAATCTTTTACCTTAACAGAACACGTAATTTTCGCGGTTTCAATCAAGCATTCTCTTATAAATCGCTCATCTCTAAAAGGTTTTGAATTTTATACAATCAAATGTGACAAGATATAACTGGATTTCACTGCTTTCTCATTTACTAACACATTGAAAAATATGTTGTTTTTTAAGACCTAATTTCAACTAGATCAATCTATGTTTTCTCATTTTTCCAACAAATAAATCACACTTCTCCTTGTGAGTACTACTATAATAACCATAATAGTTGCACTCTTTACAAAAATTGATTGTGTGTTTACATACGAGACAAACAATATTATTTATTGGTGAACAAAATACGTCACCTCCCATTTTTTCTGAAACACATGACCTCCCTCTTCGATCTTGCGCTTTTACGGCTTTGAAAAAGACATTTTGAGAGGCACACTATTTGAAATGTTACTAACGAAAAGTCATCCTTTATAAATACAATAATATATAATTTAATATGAATGCATTCAAACTGCGTTTATGTTACCACTTATTTATATTTCACCAAATACAATTAGAAAAAATTCCACGACCAGATGCTATGGCAGACAAATGAGAATTATTTCAATATTTTGCTTTGCTATCTCATAACTCTGGAGTAGGAAACTGCCAATAAAAACGAATGTTTTCTTTTTGTTCTCTGCAGTGATATTCCCGCGCTAATGTTATCACTTAGGCTACGGCCAGACGTGCTGTAAAATACTGCCAGAATCCGCAGTAAAATAAATCATAAAAATGCACCCAATAGATTCAAATGTAGCCAGCTATACAATATTGTAAATTACTGCTTGGTTAGAAAGCGGAACTAATTTCAAGGTCGTGTTGTAGATGAATAGGCCTGGACCACAGACAAATAATATACCTAGATACCCAACCTCCAGGTTAAAATGGCTGCGCTTCTTTTGACAGCTTGAGTCCTTCCACACTTGGATCGCTGCAGTTAGTTCCATCAGCACCCAGCAGTGACACTAGCGAAGCCCAGTGTTGAAAGACACAAGCTGCCAAAAGGAGCGCAGCAAAACCTCCGTAAGGTTGAGAGTCTGACTCTTACTTGTCTGTGGCCTGGGACCATAATTCTGGCGACAGTTTACAGCGAAAGAGTGGCCACACGTGCAATATTGTATAGCGGAGTCATATTACGGCCTCGTGTGTTCTCTTTATTTTATTTGCCATTTTGTTCCAAAATGGCGAGCACCTCATTATTGAGGTACAGAAATATCCATGTCTGTATGACGTAGAGTGTGGAGAGCACAAAAACAGTGATTTGAAGTTGCAATGTTGGTCTAGCGTAATGGAAGTTCTAGCAGGAGATGCTTGGGATAGATTCAGTTTTGGAGAAAAAATACCTCATTTGGTAGTCAAACGAATTAATTGACATTCGATAATACTAAAAGAATTTTATAGGGTAGCTACAGTTTCAGTGTTTCACTAAGTAAAACAAATTACTCATGTGTTGCTCGGTTATTAATGATGGGATGAATCCACCACTTTCTTTATCTTTTTAGACGGTGCCGACGTCGGGCAAGTAACATGCAAAACATAATTTGGCATTAGGATTCATCACCTTTATTACATTTTCACATCTGCACACAAAATATACTTGTTGCTAGTGTATCGTGAAGAAGCAGCACTAGAGCCGTCTTCTGGCCACCCACAATTTGTAGTAGTTTTATTTTACTGACGTTTTTGGCAGTGTTTTACAGCTCGTCTGGCCATAACCTCAGGTTTCTCGGATGGGGGACAAGAATGTATCACTACACTGCTTGCTGACACTCTCACCCACCATCTATTTCTCTACTAGTTATACTCATTGACACCTTGAAGCGGGGAGGGGGAATAATATAAAGAGTAGGGCCAAATTGAATATTGGTTCGCTATAAGCTCCGCGGGCCGCACAAAATCAGAGATCGGGCTGCAAGTTTGACATGTCTGCCCTAAACCCTTCCACCATCTTCTATTCCCCTAAAGGCCTACCTTCCAATTCTTTATCTCTTTCCCTCTCCTTCTTACGTTCTTATTCATTCTCCAATCTCCACCGTATTCCCTAACCTTCCAACCCCCAGTGAATCCTCTTACCTTATTTTACACCCCCATTCTATCCTTTTACCCTCCCAGGAATATATCCTAACTGCGCCACAGATGCTCAGTGTGCGCTGTGTCGACAGAGAATGTTTGTTGATCAACAGTACATTCTTTTCACGCGGACACGCTCACTTTCACTGCTACGCTGACGCATTCTTGCGGAACACACCCGCACTCATGAAAATCTCTTGGTCCGCTGGTCCAAGGCGGTAGATAGATTTTTCTCTTCTTTTTTTTTCTGGTTGGCGTTTGAACGCATACTACTTGGACTATTGGTCTAGAGTTTGATCCCAGGTAACATCTTAGTGCTTTTGTTTAGGTTCGTAAATCACCACACATTTCCCATAGTGTTGGCTGCTTTGTTAAATGCAGCTTCCCAAAGCTAAATTGGTTTGTAATTCGTGTGCTAATATATCACTTTCTGCTAAGAGATGAAAATCGCCTTGAAAAAATTTCAATCGGAAAATTTTCAGATCATTGAATCCGTTAAAGCTTTAATTATAATTATATACTCTTAAAATATTAACATATGAAGACCCGAGGTTATTGACACAGTCAACCACTAAGCGCTCTAGTTGATACGTGGATGTGAGAAGAGAACTGGAATCGCTGTTATTGGTTTAGAGTAGCTCGATTGATATTTATTCTGGTGTTCGATTGATATTTATTCTGGTGTTAATTTCCCGTTCCTTGGATAAATTACACTCAAGAGGAAACTTCAAAACATGGGATATCCTGCTTGAGTGCATTCGTTTTATTTGAATAGTTGAAAAAGAATCAATCTCATTGATTCTCCTCCTCCATAACTGTTGGCGAATAATCCAGCCGCGTCTCAGTACAGCGACCAGAGTATGCATAGTATACGAGGAACGTGTGACCTTATCCCCGATCACTGACCCATGTCCATCTCCCAGACACTTCCGTCCAGACAATACCCTGTGATCACACACACACACACCGAATCAAAATCCCTGTTAGGTAATACTCGAAACGACCTGGTTTTTAAAATGGCCTTGTCTTGACTAGACATGACCTATTACAAACACTAGCGGCTTTGCGGGTATTGTTCACAGCTATTGGTATTGTAACAAAGTGAACGATTTAGTAACTAAAGTTACTAACAATTTCCATCATAAAGTTACTGTATTTTTAACTTTCACATCTTTCTACCCGCCCTGTCCATCCTCATTTAGACAATAGTTTGGGAATAGTAAGATATGGTTTTTAGGAAGCGTATGCGCAGTTGGGTGAGCGGAAAACCACCCTTAATACACCCGGCTGGGATTCAAACCCTGGCCTCTCCGTCACTGGCAAACCAGACCAGGCTAAACTGATGGCATAGTCCACGTGCCCGCTAATACGGATGTAAATATAAACCAATATTTTAACAATCATAAAATCCGCTTCGGTGGTCGAATGATCTAAGGCACCACTCTCGCAGTATACTAGATTGCCGATGACGGGGATATCGAGGTTCGAATCTCGATCGGGTGTACCGAGAATGGAAAAAAAAAGTTTTCAACTTTTCCTCCACGCAAATGCTGGTATACTTCCTCTAAATATAACCTTCCTCATCCTTAAAACGATTATCGTAATTAGGACATGAGCGTATAACCCGAACGGGTAGTAATGCGGTGCTAAGAAAAATAAAAATCATAAATATCAATGACTTGGACACCGATAAAATCTCAAGCCTCCTGTAATCCAAGAGCTTTATTACAATGAGGTCAACTCGAGTGCATTTACCTCCAGAGAAGGCACGCTCATGCGTCAATATTAATGGAGGTACAACACACAGAAACACCGGATGAATTCTATGACATAGCAGATTTGTTTCGACCAACCCGAAGTGGCAAGCGCATAGTTTGAAGAACCTTAATTATGTAAGAGAGGAGGGTTAGTACAAATAGGACTTTTGAAGGACTTGGCTTACTAAGTCAAAGACTGATTTGAACACACTATCCCAGCAAATTTTTGAAAATTAATGCCTCTAGGGCATGATTGGAAACGAAATATAAATTAATTGTTGGCGGTAAGGTTGTTAGAGGACTTATTTAAATGTGAACAATTCAATTATCTAATCAAAAAAACATATTTTGAAAAGATTCCAAACGAATAGAAAAATTTAAACAATTCTCAATTTATTGATGTTAAAATAAATTTATGAGGACGGGGAGATCGAGGTTCGAATCTCGGTCGGGTGAACTGGGGGTGGTTTTTCCTAAATAGTTTTCCACTCTCCCTCCACGC
>CABEEJ010009295.1:0-10036 GCA_901482245.1 Timema douglasi
GAACCGAGGAAGAAGAAGAGCAGCAGGTTGAGTTTAGAACCGAGGAAGAAGAAGAGCATAAGGTTGAGTTTAGAACCGAGGAAGAAACTGATAAAAGGTTATATTTAGAGCATTGCACTGTATTGAGCGGAGACTTGGATTCTTAAAAACATGAAAAAGAAACACTTGGTGAACTTTTAAATGTGGTAATGGCGAAGACTTGAAAAATACCAGGTGGATCAGACACATCCTTAGGAGGAACTGTCTTCTGCACGACGTCATAGAAAGAAAGGTTGAGGGATAGAGGGGCATAGAAAGAAGGAGTATTCAAATACTATATTACTTTAAGGAAAGAAGAACATTCTGGGAGCTGAAGGAAGATGCAGAGGACCGGGTGCATTGGTGTTATTCTCGTATAACTTAAAAACCGTGTCCTCTAACGAAAAGGTGTTCATGTACAAAATTAATCTACATTTAATTCTCCAAAAAAAAGATTATATTTATTTTCATGTCATTGTAAGACATAGCATATAGTAATTTAAATTCAATATCAATTTTCAATTTATTTTATTATAGTACTGGATAACAATCGTAAGACCTATAACAAGCCAGCACTGAAAAGTACACAAGTACTTTACAAATACATATAATTACGCGAGAAAATAAGATAAACGATAATAACTAAATAATTATATATATACAGATGAATAGTTACGAAAAAATAATAAATAATAATGATAAGAATATAAAATATCGATAATAAAAAAATAACTAAAGAGTAGTAAAGTCATACATATTTTAAAGCAGTAACAATATTCAAAATATGAATAAGAATATTGTAAATTTGAATAATATTGTCAGAACCTCTACAGGGTTAATTATTGATAAGGGCGTTCCTTAAATAACTCTCTAAGTTTAGATTCTCTTTTATGATAGAAGTTGAATTTGACAAATCTAGAATCGGTGCTATAGATACAACGTCCTAAAGGGCTCACTTTATAAGAGCTATTGAGAAAAAATAAATTTGGGCCATGAGAAACCCGAGAAGGGATATGAACGCCTACATGGACAAGGGTACATTTGCAATAAATTTCGTTGGTGAAAATACTAAAAACAAAAAGGCCATTACAATAAAGTATACACGAGAAGCGAGTTTGGAGCCCTAAGTGTATTATTATTATTATTATTATTATTATCAGCACCGCGTCTTACTACCCGTTCGGGTTATACGCACTTACGCTAATGTGTAATGGTAGGGTGATTGTGAGATGAAATGAAATGAAGGACCTACAGTTTAACGTGGAATTCGAACCACGGTGGAGGCCTGGCATTCCCCACATTCACAAGATGTCTTGTCAGAGGTGAAGGAGACCCCTAAGTGGTTTCGAATTCTATCATAAACATAATAAATCTGGTTAGTAAGGAATTTGTCATAGCAAGCAATGACAAATTTTCTTTGAACGTTTGCCAACCTGAGAGAGTCAGTTAAGATAATGGAATTCCCAGCAACAGTAGCATATTCTAACTTAGATCTAACCAGGGTGTAGTACAGACATAAAAAAGAGTCAACTTTCTTAAATGATGACGTAATACAATTAATAAGTCAAAGTAATTTCAATGATGGGGAAATTACGTGGTAGACATGAGTGTGGAAGTAAAGTTTGTTATCCAAGAGGACACAAAGCTCATTAATATAAAGGGTGCGAGCTATATTACCATTGCCCAATTAATAAGAAAAAAAGGATTAGTTTTCCTAGTAAAAAATATAGATTTGGATCTAGATTTGTTAATAAACATTCCATTTTCAAAAGACCATTGAAGAATACCATTTATATATTTTGTAAATCTATGCAATATTACATTATCAGCAGAGAGTAAATAGCTATATAAATTCAAGTATTTACCAATGTCTTCAATAAACAAATTAAAGAGAAAAGGACCTAGATTAGAACACTATGATATATCACAGGGGGCTAAAAATGTATTGGAGGTGTGTGTATCTATTATAATAGTGATTGTTCTTTCATGCCAATAATTGCTGTCCCAAACTACATATGAGTGAGAAAGGCAAAAATTACTAAGATTAGAGAGAAAAATACTATGCTGACATAAGTCAATTGCCTTACTTTGGTCAAAGTAAATTGCATCGACCTGATCTTGGGCAGAGACTTAAGGGGCATCATGCCCAAGAAATTCTACTAAATTTGTGACAGTATATTCATTTTTTATAAATATATTTTATGGTGGTGGAAAGTATGCTCATGTATGACTTTCTCAAATACTTTAGAGAAATGGTTTAAGAGATATATTGGTCCAACTTTACAAACATTTATTATTTTCCCCTTTTTTATAAATAAGTATGACAAAAGGCTGTTTCCATGTATGAGGAAAAGTTTCATTTGATAGGCTAATGTTAAATTTATAGGCTAACAAAGGGCTGTAATGCAATACAAGTTGGATTTCCACCTGTCCCAGAACATCTAGAAGACATCAATTTTCTTATAGCATTAGCAACATCCACGGGTGTAATGTGGCATGGATACAAGGGTAGGATGGTTTAGATAACGGAGGAGGGTAAGACAAATAGGGCTGGATTAAAAATGGAATGAAAGTAGCTCAAAAACTCATTTGCAATTTGTAACAAATTTCCAAAAATCCTTAGGTTTGCTATTGATACTATTTTCTATTGAATTCATTCAATAATTATATTAGTAATAGTAATAAGAATAAAAATAACAACTATCCTTATCATTACGTTCCTTACTAATATATTAAACTGTGTTGAAATACTATTTTATTGTTTTCAAAATGCATGTTAAATATCCCGATTTTATTTACGTATCATGAATGGACATTAAAAAAATCTTCTAGGTGTAAGGGCTTTTGTATTCTTATTTTTATTAATCCACCTCCCACTCCTTTTTTAGTTCTTCGTTTTTTCTTCACCCACGGGTGGTCAGGATATATCATATTTTTAAAAGGTTATTAACTCTGTTTAGTTTTTTAGACTTTTGTGTGTCTTTAAAGTAAATAACGACCTTTTCGTGGGCACAATTTCAAACCCTCAAAACCAATGTTAAAATGGGGTTATTTAAACAAATAAAGATCTTCATAATTTTTAATTGGCTCGCTCACGTAAGTATCAGTAAATTTTTTGTAGATATTGATATAGTTTGAGAAATATAAAACATTATTTATATTAAATAAGCCCATACACCCAACAGTTTATTTTCAACAAATATCTCAAAATAATCCTGTAGTACAAGGTTTCAGCCATAATGTGTGTGCAAGTAAGATTCGCGCCAATATTAACTTTTATTGTGGTATCTCAATACAAATGCTTACGTTATAAAAAATAGGTTATTTTTAATTATAATAAAAACTAAAAATTATGTAATTTTTTTTGTTTGAAGGCGATTTTGGAGTTATGTGAGCTCTTCAGCTAATTTCCATTATGGCATCCCATCGCAGATTGAATAGTTAATTCTCGTTTTGTGTTCTCTGTTTTGAGAGCTAACACATCGTTGAATGCTGCCATAATTTTCAGTAAACTTTACCAGCCCCATATTTTGAAATGAGAGCACCAATATTGATTTTAACATCTATTGTCAAGGTTCATCATTGAAAACCTGTCAATAGAATATCCTGTGTAAATATACTAAACACATTTTTCTGGCAATACAAACAAAATGAACTTATTATAGCTTAGGGAAACTAAGGGATCAAATATTGGATATACCTTGCTTTTGCAAACAATTAACCTTTGAAATTCTATTAATAGCACAGGCAGGTTGACCATAGTTACTTGATAAACAAGAATGTTTTCTCGCATGCGCACCAGTGAGGATACATTTTGATAATTATCACTCATATATACTGATACTCTTAAAATAGGCATAGGGGGGGATAGAAAAAATGTTTGTAGTTGAAGCTAGGTGAACTCCTTGTTGAAAACAAATATTAAAACCAATAACAGGTTTCTTAGAATAAAGAAGATAAATATTATTATTTAACTAGCGTATAGCCAAATTATTAGTAATATGCGGTGCAAAGTATTTATATTTAATTAAAAATTAAAATTTAACTTTAAATTCTACGAAACGTTAAAGGTCAATATAAACATAGTAAGTAGCTCAAAATATAAGTTAGTATATTCTTATTGTCATACATAAATATTATTTGTTTGAAGATGAATGCCAATTATCTAGATTACCAAACAAACTTCAACGTAGAGTAATGGTTAGGTATTTCTAATTATTTTGGATAGTTTTTCAAACCATGGATTCAGAATTCATAAAATCTAGATTTACTTTTATGTTTATGTATTCGCTATTAAGATAAAGTTAACTAATACCAATTAAAAATTATATAAGAATAGTGAGGACAATGGAGTCACAAACGTGAAGAGTAATGGAGGCATTGAAAGATATAAAACTCGTATAGAGAAAACATTTTATTTTCAGCAGAGTGAGGAATAAAAACAATTTCCCAGTATTGAGCGTGTATTGAATTAATTAGAATGAGTTTTTACTATATTTCCATACACGATAAAATAAAGTTGATAAATGATCACATGTTGCTTCTCAGACTCATTGTTTTCCATCCGTTTGGCAATAATAAAAAGAAATCAAATCAAAAGTAATATTTTGTGAAACAGCTTGTTTACAGTAAATAATAATGTATCTGTATATCGTGGTAAGAAAACAAATATTTTCCACTAAATAGAATTTGATTCCGCTGAACTTGTGTACGACAATCACGTAACAGTACACTAGAATTAAATATATCTTTGTTCATTTTGCTAAACTAAAATAATTAATATAGAATTGATGTATCATCATTATATTGCCATATAGGAGAAGGTGTTGAATTCTTCTTCTAGACTAGTTGTATTTATATTCCACATAGGTAAGATCACATCTATTTTTGGCACACGACTAATATATACAGAAAAATCTCATTCTACAAATTGATTATATCAAACTCTTAGGATTTGTATCTTCATTAATATATTACAACTAAATAAGTTTAAATGGGATACTTAAATCCCTAAAATAAATATTGGAGAGTTTTATTTAGCAGAGTGAGGAATAGAAACAATTTCCCAGTATGAACGCATAATATATTGAGAAAAAACATATTTATATAAACTATTGATATAATTTCGCTCTGTCATCAGTTGTTGCAAAACTTTTATAATTCTTCAACCTAAAGTGGAAATGAGGCCGTTTCTACCCCTCCACCAGCTAGTAATTATAAGGAGCTAGTGATGCCTATGAAGAGAATCATTTCTCCTAGAATGGTAAGCAATATGAGAGACAAAACTTTTTGGTGGGTTTAAAGTCTTTTTATACATTAAATAAATTGTACATTTAACTATTAAAATTGTTAATAATTCAAAACATTACTTGATAAATCAATCCTTGGCACAAAACCTATCGAAATAACACAATGAAAAATATATTTTTTTACATGATAGCATATTCTGGAGTAAATTATACATACTATTTTTAAAAACATCAATTTATTTTCAGAGTTCTTATATATATCAAGGTTTCCCCTATTTTATTTATAACAAAACTACCTGTGTTTTTTGGTTTTCCATTAAGAATAAATTTTTTCCAGAGAACATTAATATAATAAAATATAATAATGAAATTTAATTTGCCATTAAATTGAATATTTTAAAGTCATGCCATTGATTTTTATAAAACCATTATTTGACCACGATGAGAAAATTCTACTACATTTTTCCCATTCTATCGTTTCGAGGAGAACTAAAGGAAAGCTAGGGTTAAGGCATGAGATCATCAAATAAATGCTGTGGTTTGGTGCTTAAAGGGACAATGTAAAAAAACGTAATATTTCAGGAAAGGCTTTCAAATATTTTGCTATTTCTTCTAATGATAATATTATATACAATTATGTCTCAATGAAATTAAAACTTTTGTGGCTTAACATACATCAAGCAGATATCTCTATAATATACATTTTAGTTTCAAGGTCATTGAGGATTCAAGGGTTATACATGACATTGGCACTTGTTGCGTAAAGGAATAGAAATCAATAAATTAATAATATTCATCAGACATTATATTGGCTCAGTTAATTAGTAATTTATTATTTCATGTTTTCTTGAATTTTAAAGGAAAAAATTATATAAACTAATTAATTTGAATCTTATATTCAAATTTATTTAATTCTTAAGTAAAACATGAAGAAAAATTTGATCATTTACTTACAATAGTATTAAACAAATCATTTATCAAATTCAACTATATAAAGATCTTAATTTATATTTTCAAAAACACATATTTTTGCTAACTTTAACTTCAACATTAATAAACAATAATTTTTAAATTCTATAATTTAAATATTAGTTTTATTTTAGAATCTGAGAAATATAAGCTTAATAATAATAATCATATTTAGCTATTGTTTTTATTTGATGTAAAAAATCTAACACCAAATTTTAATTTAAAATTTTCTCCCTCAATATTTTCAAACATTCCTAAATATTCATTTCATTCATCTCCTTCATCTGGTAAATATTCTTCTTTGTTGGCCATTCCAATAAATTACTCATCAAAGGGCCTACTTGTTTGATGGACGAAATTGAGCAGTGAAATCAAATCCTTAAACTTCTTTTCTGGTAGCGTTATGGGTGTTTCGTGGAGATGAATAAATAATATTTGTGGATAGTTGTCGGATGAATAACGTGATCTGGTTTTTATCTCCTTTCAAGATAGATTCAAAGTATTAAATGCTTCATTGCATTGAAAGGATTGTTTGTTAAATATTTTAACCAGGGTTATCACTGCGATACTGCATTCATTTGATGGTTTGCCATCCAACCGGCTCTTCTTCCTCATTAGTTTTTCGATGCACATAACGATTAGTCAAGAGGTTTTTAAAGTTGAAGAATTGATCCGGCTGTAATTCAACAAACAAAATAGGGGTTTTTCTAGACACAAGTCTAATTAAATTTGCCCAGTCTTTTGGCAAGTCTATTTTGGTGGTTGTTCTCTTTTTTACCTTTTCTATTGATGCATGCATAGTATCAGCCTCCATGTGAGTATGTCCGGCTTCAAGAAATATAGGTTTGATTTCAATGATATTATTTCTTCCTTCCTTTCTCAAATCACACAGTAAATTTAGCAGCATTACTGAAACGTAGACGGTGCGATTTTGTCCAGGGCAACAATCACTGTACATATTGACTTTCTCAATATTTGGAGGAAGTGACGTGAGATAGTGACTAAGGCACGATGCAATTTCCTGTCCACCTCGACCAGCCACAGTTTCATCCAAGATAAAACAAATTGGTGTTATTTTCTTTCCTCTTGTCTCAAAAATAGTTAGATTCAATGTCCATAGCTGCCTCTTGTAAAAGGCTATACCACTTTCAAGAAATGGCGTGGGAAGGCACTTCTGCAAATCAAAAGATATTGTCACAATATTTTCATTATTTGTGCTTCTTATTTTGTCTAATCTCTTTTGATCATACGATGATTAAGCTAACACCAAATGCTGGTTCATTTCCTCTGTAGTTTTCATCTTTTCTGTCTTGTCCATTGATTATCCAATTCTCATTTCCATCATGTCACATTTTCCACAAGTGTCATTTTTGGGCTTGTGAAAAGATATATTAAAATATTCAACAAATATATTTCTATATGTAGGCTTCGATACCTGCTTTATGTTTTTCACTTGAAAGTTGACTTTGTAGAGTCGATACATTTTAGATATTGATAAATCACTATTTAAATAGAGTTTATCTGTGTGAGAGCGGGGGTAATGGCTCTTGTAAGCTGGAAACATTGAGATGTGATCAATAACATTCTGTTTTTCTTCATCTGAAACACATGGAGTGTTACCATGACGGACCCTTTTGTTATCTGGACACATTCCACTACCTGAAGTTAACTTCTTATCTACAATCGTCCTAACTTTCTTCAGGGTTAGCGACAAAGTATTTAGGTACATGATCTGACACACTTCTGCCTTTCCCGATTTTGTTTCGAAAAGATAACTTCTAGAAAATGAAGAGTTGGCTCTTTATTACAGATTCTTGAACTGAGCTTGCTATAAACTAATTTTGACTCTCAGCACCCAAGCTTATAAAAGGTCATGTAAATGTTCTCTCTCTCTCGTTATTTGTAATTTTTTGAAAATATAAACACCTACATGTACACGGGAGTTTCAATTGTTTGGATGGTTTTATTATACCAGTATTAGACCTATATTCTTGGCCACTTGTTTTTAGACTTTTTCGAATACTAAGAGTCCACAAGCTAGGGTTCCTTTTGCGTTTCCTCGAAGCTTAATTTACCTCTCTTTTATTTCTTCCTCTTTCCCCATTTTTGGCATTGCGCTCACCTCTTCATTTTGAGACGTGTTTGGATTAGCATTTATTAATCTATGTTTAATTGGTTGATTTAGTAAAGCTTTCATTTTCTTCATGCTGAAATATCGTCTGCGTGATAGGTTTCCATGTTCTTGGAACTACTCGTCAGTGCTTGAAGAACTTTCAACTATTGATGGTGTCACAATATCCTCTGATTCTCACAAACCGTAGTTAGACTCTTCAGAACTTTTTCCTAGATCACCACTTATCATTGAAATCTTGTTTCTCAGCTACGTGTATTGTGGAGCTTCGTGTGCATTCTCCTGTGAACAATCATTCACGTTATATTCCACACAATTAGCCAATTGTTGTGTATTTTGTTTGTGAGATGTTTCACCTTGATCAATGACTTTATGTTGATATTCTTTAGTAATAAAAGATTAATCTAATTTACCTGAACTTTCGGTAGTGCCTACCAATTCATCGGAAATTAATTAAAGACATCAATGATAATAATTATGCTTATCAAACATTTCAAGCATTATTTTGGTATGCTCTGATTATGGCCGCCATTTGTTGATAACATTATAACTATTAATTTCTTTGCTATAATTTTTTCCCAATAAGTTGGTGGAAAACGGTTAGGTTATTGTGAATTTAGAATAATTCAGGGTGATCTCATATACGAGCTTACTGTAAATGGTTGTCATTTGTTAGGATCTAGAAACTTATTTTAAGAACAGCTGTACTTACTCATATTTAATAATAATAATAATAATAATAATAATAATAATAATAATTTTTGGTATTATATATAGGAAATATTAATTGATGTACCCACCACATGGATAACCTAAAATTGTATTTAGTTTAAGTAATAATTCCTGTGCACGTGTATATAGCTACTTACTTCCTTCTTTCATGTTTTCTTTATAACACAAACCCACCAGAAACTTTCCACTGCTTAACATTTTAACACAGTATTTATATAGTTGTCACAATTTCCTTAAATAAAATAATGTTCTAAAAGCGAGGCGAACTGGAAATCAGACATTTTATAAACCAGTACTGACCACCAATGTCATTTTAATTTCTCCATATTCTAAATGTGGGAAAGGCCAGACTTGACTTTAGCATTTCTAGGCTTGGGTATATGTATTTCCACTTGGCCAATGTCTAATTTGGCCGTTCTAACAATTCAACGATCAATTACGATCAGATAAATTCAATATGCCATTGGTCTATCTGATTCAAATAAGTAAAAAAATTTTTTTTAAAATGATGCCATATACATTGGCCCTTCTAGCACATGAAAATATAGAATTTTTAAAGTTTTATTTTCAAATAAAATTAAAATCAAAAGAGTTGACTTTGACCCTTTTAGCACTAAGCCACAGATTTGCAATTAGTTTTTCAATTGGAATTTTCTTATATACTATTTAAAACATTAAGGCTATTTTCAAAAAGTTACAAATATTCCAGAATTTGTTGTTGGTAAATTCCCCGAGTTTTCCCAGTTTTTTTACCAGCCAAAGAAAGAACTATCATTCTAACTTAATAAAGTAGTTTTTTCTTCAAACATGTATTTCTTAAGATTTTAAAATCTTCCATTTTATGTTTGTTGATTATGTTTACCCTTAGAAAAAGTAGAACAAATAAAAACACATTGAACATGCCATGTGTATTTTACAAAAAAAAAAAAAAAAAAAA